>JZSA01004281.1:0-44661 GCA_000956155.1 Cotesia vestalis | reverse complement strand
TAACTTCGGCAAAAAAAAAAATTTGCATTTTCCATTAGTCACGTTATTTATTATAAACTTGTTACTTATAAAATAAAATATCAATATAAATAAAATATTCTTGTCAAAATTATAAAATTTCCTATTTAAATTTTCAACTAAAAATAATTCCAGGCATTTTCATTTTAAGATTCTAGAAAATTTAATGCATCATACTCTCACGATAAATCTTTTTGTCGCCAGCAACTTGCGACAATTTATTGCAGATGCAAAAAAATCTGTTTCTTCTCTGACCTTTAAATTTTTTCCGCTGAAAATTTATTAGTGCATTAATTTTTTGTTGCTTCAAAAGTTAAGACGCAAAAATGATTAAATCATTCTAATTATTTCTGTCAAACTTTAGGCAAATAAAATTAATTATACAAAATGTTTCTTCTGAAGTTTTTCTTTCTTTAAATTAGAAGTTATAATTAATCGACTTTGCCGTTTCAATTTAATTTCTAATCCTAAATTCATGACTGACTTTTGTCGACTCTGTGTTGTTCTTTAACTTAATATCTAAAATTTAGGACAAAAATATTTTATTGAAATAAAAAAATATTTACTATAATAAAAATATCCCGTTTCACATAATAATAATAATGATACATAATAATATAAATGTCGAAAGTGGTGGTAAAGTAATGGTAGGTCGTCGGCTGTCGGGACCGGTGGGACTATATATATTGTATATACTGTAGAATATACATTAATGTAAAAGTAAGTGGGCAAGAGAATACTGAGGGCAAATTCAAGGAGGGGATAGGTCCCAATAAATTAAACTCTGTAGTAACCACCGGCGGGCACTTTACTGCTGGGTAGCGGCGTCCCAGCAAAACCGGCATTAGTTGGGACTCTGAAGGCCTTCAGACTGTTTCGTTCTTGCTATCCGGATTTTTATTTTACTCAAACTCGTGTTTATATTTTTATTTGTGTTGCTAAATACTAATAATATAAATTACATCATTTTAGTGTTTTATTAATTAGTTTTAATATTTTTAATTAAGGTAGGCTTGAAATTTTTTTATGTAATACAAATTTTTAATTTTAATTTTTGTATTATTATAAAAAATTTTTATTTAAAAAAAAAGTGAAAAAAAAAAATTTTTAAGTTGAAAAAATTTAATAAAATTAATAATTAAAAACCAAAATTTTATAATTGTTATAAAAAATAAATTTTGAAAGTGTAAAAATTTTAATTTAATATGCGTACATGTTAAAATCATTAGAGGCGCAAATGGCTGAGAAAGAGGCGAATAAAATTGCCCAATCGGTGCAAGATAAATTACAAATAGATTTAATTGCTTACGAGAATAGAAAAGCGATTGAGAATGATCTTAAGAAAGCGAGCCAAGTTAAAAAAGAGCGTCGAGAGTGCGTTGAATATTTGCGCAAACAAATTCTCCTTAGAGAAGAAAAGGCCTTGGCTGAAGAAGAACGTTTAAAAGAGGAGCGAAGAAAACTCGAAGAAGCTGACGAGCAGGTTGACAGGATGCAGGAGGTCCAAAAGAGGGAAAAGCGGGAATTTTTGGCGCGTAAATTAGAACACGAGAAGCGAATTGGAGAAGAAATTAGGGAAATTTTGCGCGTTAAGCAGCAAGAAGAGGAAGCGGAGGCGCTGGAAAGAGATCGAATTTATCAGGAGAATCTCAATTTGAGGCTCGAGAAGTGGCGGGTGGCTCTGGAGGATAAAAAAAATTCACGCGAAGAAATGATCCGTAAAGTTTGCGAGCTTCTGGAGGGGAAAATGGCCGACAAAAGCCAGGCGCTGAAGCGGGAAGAAATTATTTGCGAATTAATGGCTGAAGATATTAAGCGCGAGTTGATTGTTAAGGAGTATGAAGATTTATTGTTGAAGAGGGAGAAGAAAGCTAACCTCGGCAAGGATCTCAAGGCTCAGGTCCTTCTCAATGTCCAACTGGAAGACCAAGCGATTAAAAGAGACACTCTGCTCGCGGAGCAGGTTATCAAGAGAGTTATGGAAGAGGATTATCTGGCGAGACTCACTGATCAAGCACGAAAGCGTAAACAGCGGCAGTATAAAGAAGATTTAGAGAAGTTTATTGAGGACGCAAGGAGAATACGAAGAGAAATAGTGATAAGGGCTCAAGAAGAATTTAAATCAGCCGCCCGGATTCAGAAGGAATTAACTGAGAAGAGAATTGAGGATCATCGCAGGAGATTGATTGACCGGCATGCTCTAAATGTTGCCGCTTATCTCAGAAATGGAATTTTGGCGAGGGAGATTAAGGAGAATATATGAATGAAGAAATTGATGTTTATTGTGAAATAATACCGGAT
Organism: Cotesia vestalis; assembly: GCA_000956155.1. Lineage (NCBI taxonomy): Eukaryota > Metazoa > Arthropoda > Insecta > Hymenoptera > Braconidae > Cotesia > Cotesia vestalis. Next base: position 42,342 of record JZSA01004281.1, on the reverse strand, counting down.
AGTTTGTTTTTATTTGGGGAACTTTGGTAGAAATAATGTTCTGGATTTGTAAACGGAATTAATATTTTTCTTATAAGTGAATTAATTTTAATTTTGGTTTTTTGAATAAAAATTTTTAGTGATTAATTTTGATATTGGAATTTTTTTTTTTAGTGTATAAAATAGTTTTTATGATGAAATTTTTATATTCTTAGAATATTTTTTTAGTTTGGTAAAATTAATAGAGATGAAGAGATTTATTGTACCGTTTTTGGACACTTGAAACAATTGGAGTTGTTTTGGATTAAATTTAATAAAATGAAAGAAGAAACACAAAATTTTGTTAATTTTTTTTTCTTAATTTACTCAGTAGAGTATTGAAATAATTTAAATGTCTTTTCTTAATATGAATCAATAAAAATTTTTGGTAATATTTAAGCAACTTTTTTTTATTTATCGAATCAAAATCTAAAAGTACCAAGTGTTTAAAAAATGTATATCTAACTGTACACTGAAAAAAAAAGTATTTTTCCTCCTTAAAGAAGAAAAAAACTTTTTTTCAGTGTAACTTCTAACCCTTTAAAAAAAATTATAATTTTATCATAAAAACATGCAGATGTTTGCTTAAAAATTCAGTGTCGTTAATAATAAAATAAAGTCGTCAATAGAAGTACAAAAGTGTGAAACTAAAATAATTTTCAGATAATTAAAAACCGAAAGTGGAAATTAAACGGTGAATTAGACACGATGGGATGGATACGGTTATGAGGGGCTTACTCAACTCTGTACGGTAAATGTTGAGGACCTGATTTATGGATAAATTTACTGACATGACGTATCAGTGGGGTGTATTATCGAGATCAAAACGACCGGCACAGCCGACTGACAGCAGATGTGAGCATTGTCGCTTCAGTGACTCGATCCCTTATGGCCAGTGTTGATAAATAAGCCTATACTACGTCTATATACATATACATTTATATGATAAAGCATTATATTATACCAGCAGACTGATATACGGATCTCGTTTACTTCAGGTAAAAATTTTCTGCATATGCTATCATTTATTATTATTTTTTTCCTTTCTTCTTTCTTTTTTTCTTCCGGTAATTTAGCGAGAGTCTGTTTGTTCAGCTTATATACAAGCTTACTTTTTGTTTGATTTTTAAATTAATCCCAATTTTTGTTAAAATTTGGAGCTTGAATTTTTTTTTTTAAATTAAAATTATTAATTAAAATATTTTACTAGAACATTTGATCGTTTCTTTTTAGAGCAAAAATTATCAATTATATATTAATTTATCGAAACATTTTTTTTTTATCGTAGAAAAATCGATAATGATTATATTTATTATTTTTATACAGTAAAAAGAAAAAAATAAAAGAATTTATCAGCATGCAGTAATTATGATGAAGGGATTATTATTGTTTGAAATATTGATGTTACAACCGGTCAATAGTTATCACTATTATCAAAGATCAATCCGGAATGGGTAGACGATCAGGTGATAAATTATTTGCATGTTATATTTTTATATGTTTATTTTTAAGTTTATGTAATTTTTATTTATTTTTTTTTATTTATTTAAGTATTTATTATTATTATTATTATTATTATTACAACTAGAAAGAAATTAGTTATAATAATAATAATAATAATAATAATAATAATAATAATAATAGGGCATAATTTTTTCATGTGAAAAATTATTATTTTTTTTTAAGTAATTTATAACATAAACTTTTTATTTATATCGATTGATTTATAGTATTTATTTAAAAATAAAATACAGGCGCGTGGTCCAGAGGATCTAATAAAAAAAGTGTCTTATTTTATACGACTGACTGCGGAGGTGAAGACGAGAATGAAGATATCGCGCTGAGTCTACAGCAGCGTTCAGCTTCACTGGTAATTTATTTGTCTAATTATAAATAAATCTAACGATAAAAATTTAACGCTCAAGTGATAAAAATTTGAATACCAAAAACATTTAAACAAGAAAATACATATACTTATTCGGAGAAAGATATTTCGCATAATATGCACATGGGAGTTTCCTTGGCTTTCAATTTATGATTAATGATTCTCAAGATCATAAACTACGAGAAAATAATAAATGACTTTTAGAACTAACGCTTAGAAATTTTAAAAAGAAAAATTTTACTCACAAATGTTTTTATGATATTTAAAAATTGGAAAAAAAATTTTTTTTTGAAGAATAAAATTTTTTTAAATAAGGTAAAAGTCCCAATTATTGACACTGTTTTTTTTTTTTTATAATTTTTACCAAATAATTATTAAATAATAATCCGTTATTATTTACCATTTATTTATTTTATATAATTTTCTTTCTTCACCCATACATCACCTTATATATATACATAATAGGGCTTTGTTTCCGCTGATACAATCCCACGTGTATCTTACCCAGGAAACACGGGCGAGTTACCGCGTTAATCACCACGCGCCGTTGAGTACTAAAAATATTCCATCTATCCAAGTTTCTTCTTTAATTTCTTTATATTAAATTACCTCCACTTACAAAGTCGTCACAAGAATCTTCCCTCGATTACGCGGACTCTAAAAACCCCATTAAAATTATCGAGCATATAAATTGCAACAGAGAAAATATTTTTTGTCTTAATCTCCAAATTACAGCCATAACTAATAATAATACAGTATTTTTTTAACTGCAGACGGCGCTGCATAGCGTGGAGCCAGCTGTTTCGTCGCAGCAATTTCTGCTACAGGAGCCCAGAATGGCGCAATTGGAGACTTTGGAGGCTAAGGTAACACGCAAGTTAGTTAAGAATTACCCGCATTATGTATGAAATATAAACAGTCATATATATGATCTAACGAGTAATATTTTGTGGGAAAAAAAATTATAATGCGTGATTGTATGTAATTTATGCGGTGAAGAGCTAGAGTGAGATCCGCGCATATATTGTAGGTTAAATACTAATGCGATGGCGGCTGAAATAGCAAGAGGGGGTGTGATATTTTTTGTTTTGTTCAGTTTCTTTAAATTGCCAATGAGAGGTGAGAATAAAGGTGATTTATGCGGTTATGCATGAAGATAATGTATTATATCGAAACCGCGAAAGTATTATGTTATGCAGCTTAGGTCGGTTTTGGTTAAAAAATTATCTGTTTAAATTGCGATCCAATGGCGTATTCATAAAATTTATTTCTTCTCTTTTTAATTCCAATTTATTGAATTTTAATAGACTTTATAATTTATTAATTTAATATTTCGATTTAGCTACTTAAAAAAATTTTTTGAGTAAAGTTTTTAGGAGTATAAAAGTTAATTAACAAAATTTAAAGGTTTAAAATGACAAAAATTGGAGAAATTGATTTCTAATGTTCTTAGAACATGATTAAAGATCTGCGCATGCGTCAGAACGGTTCTAGCGCATGCGCGCTGAGTCTACGCCATTTAAAACTACATACCTTATAAAAATTAACAGTTTTATTAATTTTTAATTGTTCAGACATAAAAAAATATCAATTTCCCGTCATTAAAATTAATATTTAAAATTTTTAAAGACTAAAGAATTATTGATTAAAATTTCTAAACTTTCTCCGTGAATTTTATCTTCTCCACTAGCGAAATTTCCAAGAAACGTGTCCAACAAAGCTAATATTATTAAAGCTTAACATATTAGTTTTCAATTTCCTTTATGCGAAAACAATTGCCGGGCTGATGTAATATAACGCGAGTATAATGCACTGGCTATATTGCATATTATGCATTATATATATATATTGTATATTGTATCCAAGATAAATTGAATAGCTTCTCAGGCCATAAACCCAGACTACATACGCCCTTGCAAGTTCTATATCCACTATTATTCAGAAACCGCCTGTATGCGATACGAAGATCCGAGATCTCCCAAACAAGATTACACCTTGGATTCCGTACAACAAAGTCACTGACCTTTTTACCTGCGCTCATTTCCGAAACCGTTGAATGTGAAACCATATTAATGTTTTGCCATTCGAAATTTCTCACCTTTTATCTCTCCTTCTTTCTTCCGTTTTTTTTTGTTAATTTAAGCCCGACATTTGAAACATTAAAAATCCCTTTGAAGTCTATAAGTATTCAAAAAGTATCTTTTTGATCTTGCTGTAAAATAATCCCTTGATTTAAATACTGTTTGCAGACATCCACTGTACTCTTTAGTTTCAGTTTGTATTTATATAGTTTATACTATGCACATATCCTTTCCTTTGTCTCAAAGTCTAAAATTACACTCGGTACTTTGTGGAGGTAACACCTAGTATTAAAGCGAGTCTACGCCATTTAAAACTACATACCTTATAAAAATTAACAGTTTTATTAATTTTTAATTGTTCAGACATAAAAAAATATCAATTTCCCGTCATTAAAATTAATATTTAAAATTTTTAAAGACTAAAGAATTATTGATTAAAATTTCTAAACTTTCTCCGTGAATTTTATCTTCTCCACTAGCGAAATTTCCAAGAAACGTGTCCAACAAAGCTAATATTATTAAAGCTTAACATATTAGTTTTCAATTTCCTTTATGCGAAAACAATTGCCGGGCTGATGTAATATAACGCGAGTATAATGCACTGGCTATATTGCATATTATGCATTATATATATATATTGTATATTGTATCCAAGATAAATTGAATAGCTTCTCAGGCCATAAACCCAGACTACATACGCCCTTGCAAGTTCTATATCCACTATTATTCAGAAACCGCCTGTATGCGATACGAAGATCCGAGATCTCCCAAACAAGATTACACCTTGGATTCCGTACAACAAAGTCACTGACCTTTTTACCTGCGCTCATTTCCGAAACCGTTGAATGTGAAACCATATTAATGTTTTGCCATTCGAAATTTCTCACCTTTTATCTCTCCTTCTTTCTTCCGTTTTTTTTTGTTAATTTAAGCCCGACATTTGAAACATTAAAAATCCCTTTGAAGTCTATAAGTATTCAAAAAGTATCTTTTTGATCTTGCTGTAAAATAATCCCTTGATTTAAATACTGTTTGCAGACATCCACTGTACTCTTTAGTTTCAGTTTGTATTTATATAGTTTATACTATGCACATATCCTTTCCTTTGTCTCAAAGTCTAAAATTACACTCGGTACTTTGTGGAGGTAACACCTAGTATTAAAGCAGTGTGATGTTATGTTCCGCAGGCCGTGGACAGTTCGTAAACTTTTCTCACATCTTTGTCTATTTTAATATTCAGATTTTAAGACAGTTTTGTTTAAATAATTTATATTATTATGTATCATCATTATTATTATGTCAAACGGGATATTTTTATTATAGTAAATATTTTTTTATTTCAATAAAATATTTTAGTCCTAAATTTTAGATATTAAGTTAAAGAACAACACAGAGTCGACAAAAGTCAGTCATGAATTTAGGATTAGAAATTAAATTGAAACGGCAAAGTCGATTAATTATAACTTCTAATTTAAAGAAAGAAAAACTTCAGAAGAAACATTTTGTATAATTAATTTTATTTGCCTAAAGTTTGACAGAAATAATTAGAATGATTTAATCATTTTTGCGTCTTAACTTTTGAAGCAACAAAAAATTAATGCACTAATAAATTTTCAGCGGAAAAAATTTAAAGGTCAGAGAAGAAACAGATTTTTTTGCATCTGCAATAAATTGTCGCAAGTTGCTGGCGACAAAAAGATTTATCGTGAGAGTATGATGCATTTTCATTTTAAGATTCTAGAAAATTTAATGCATCATACTCTCACGATAAATCTTTTTGTCGCCAGCAACTTGCGACAATTTATTGCAGATGCAAAAAAATCTGTTTCTTCTCTGACCTTTAAATTTTTTCCGCTGAAAATTTATTAGTGCATTAATATTCAAACGTATGTACTTATACTGCAATTGAATACAATTGTTGTAATGACCCTTTCTTGCAAGAAATAAACTCTACGGGGAATTCAAAAAAGATTTGCACGCCCCCACAAAAAAAAAAAAAAACATCTAAGTTGCATAAATATTTTAAAAAATGTACCTGAATTTTTTTGATAGAGTTTTTACTTGAAAAGATTAAAAATCAACTTGGATTATCCTTTTAGTCGTTTTATAAACTACCCACTTAGTAAATTAAATTAATTACACGGTAGTTAATATTCTTACGGTTATTTTTATTATTATTGTGGATAATAAAAGCAAAATAAAATAAAATTTCAGTCTCAAGAGCCAACTGTGTAATAATCTAAGTAATCGACTGGCTTTAAGAAATGGAGTAATTCAAAGTCCGCTTAATGAAACCGATAGAAAAGCCACTGAGGAGCGAGTTAATAAGCTGGAACGAGAGGCCGATAATAAACGGCTGGCCATTAAAAATCTTAAGCTCGCTTTAGAGAGGCTAGACATTACTGAGTAAGTTTACTTTTCGTTTATTACTTTATTATGTTAAAACTTTATTATTTTATAGTTGGAGTTTTTAAAAGAATTCAAGGCCAAAAAATCTTTTCTTCTTTGTAACAAACTTGAAGCTTTTTCATTAAACCGTGCTGAGAATTTTTTGCAATAAAAAATAATTTAAGATCAAATATTATATTGTTTTTTTTTTTAGCAACATTGACACAAGGATACAACAAGCGGAATTAGAATATCGATTAGGCCGAGAAGAATTGGAGCTACTCTCGGTGATGGAAGAAATGAGAGCACTGCAAGCGGCGTTGGAGTTTGCAGAAACTCAAGAGAAGCAAAAAAATGACTCTATTTTTAGGTAATTATGCCATTGATCATCGATTATCTATTAAATGGTACATTATCCTCGGGACTAATTATTAACTATCGTATCACAATCGTATCATAAGAGAATTATACTTACGAAGATATTATTCATTGATCACATTAGATATAATAGGCTTTCTGTTATAATTATATTTATCGGAGTAAATATAGTTTTCTATATTCGACCAAGATTAAAGAGATTAATATAATTATAGACTGAGGGTTTCTATAGTTTTTTATATAAAATAGGAAGTAACTTGCAAGTGCGAATCTAAATGATTATTTTTTTCTTCTTAGAATACAAAGTATTTATTCAATTAAAAGAATAGAAAAAAAAAATATTTTAAGAACATCAAAATTTCATCATAAAATTTATTTTATACACTGAGAGAAAATTTTATTTAATAGTAATAAAATTTTATTATTATTTAATAAAACGTTTATTTGGCTAACAAAGAGGAAGGGGAAATAAACAAGTAGGTTAGGTTAGGATGTCTCGTTGGAACATCTTTATACTATTTATTTATTAAAAGATTTTACATTGAAAATATATTTGAATATATTATAATTAATTGATAAATATTAATTTTTTTTTTTAAATTATTTGTTTTAATGACTTAATATTCGTATGAAAAACACATATTAGTATTTAAGAAAATTTTATTAAATACTAATAAAATTTTATTCATATGGAATATAATTTTATTAATATTAACTAAGTTTTTTTTTTAAGTCCAAATAAACTTTTTTATTACTATTAAATAAAATTTTCTCTCAGTGTACTCTAAAAAAATTTCTAGTGATATAATTAGGAAGAAAAATAAATCTTTCATTTAATTTCAGTTGCATAAACGAAGCCCGGGGAACAAAGTCAATGAATTTGTCAGTGTTTGCCATTGAAGTGAGCGCTGATCCCAAAAGTCCAAGATTTGGAGCGGGTCTACGAGACAACGCGCCTGGATTGTATGTCGATTGGGCTGTCGAGGACTCTGGTCTCCAGAAAGAAGATAGGTAAACTGCCAATTAACCACGTTTTACTTTCATCGATCTATTTCATACACTCAACTCTATATAACGAGCTTCAAAGCATGCTTAAAAAAAAATAATGAACCAAAAATATCATTCTGAAAAATTTCATCGTCTTAATTTAAATTTTACTTGACTGAAAAATTTCTTCTCTCGATTCAAGACAATTAAATTTTTCAAAATAATTTTTTTTGGTTCTAAAATTTTTTTTTTAACCATCTAAATTTTTTTTAGTGCACTTTATAACTTAATGTATTAATAAAATTCAACAAAAAATATAATTTTGAGGTTGAATTTCCATTTAAAACAATAGGACGTTTGTTTTCAGTGCTTAACAATAATAATAAAAATATTCATTAGCATTAATTATAAGAATTAACGGTACAATTAGCGTTTACTTTTAAAAACAAAGAGAACAATCATTCCCACTGATTTTTTAATATCTCCGTAAAAATATAAACAAAGCCGGAAGTTTACTGTATGCTCATAAATTATGCTAAAGTCACTTGTCAGTTTTAAACTTATGACAGAATAATGGATAATAATGAGAAGAAATTTTTTTACGATTTACCGTTATAGTCGGTTAATAATTATTAATGATTTGGATATGAATAATGAATTATTTTCGTTAGCGGGTTAATAATTAAAAAATTTGCATGAATTTTTAATGGACGCGTTGTTTAATACAGGTATTAAAGTATTATATTGTTTTGTCGGAAAATAGTATGAATGTTTATGTGTAGCTGACAAACGAATAATTTGAAACGAGTGGGAAGCTACCTTTGCATGTTTGAATACTCAAAATAACTCATGCACGTGTCTATTATTATTGTAAAATTCTTCGAGGAAAATTTTGTTGTTTTCAGCATTTTTATACACTTTATAATCAATGCAAATTAAATTATTTTATTTTTTTAATTTTGGGAAAAATTTTTCTTCGACAAAAAAAAAAATAAAATAAAACTCTTATTGTTCTATTTATATAACTTCAATTTCATATCTACTTCTAACTTTTAACAGCTCTGTTAATAAATAATAAGAACAAGTAAATAAACGCAGAATTATTCCAACTTTACAGACAGCTTGCAACATTTACTACCTTTCAATATTTAATCCCGAAAGTTAGCAACTTAAATTTAATACACTTGCCGGAACTTTATGAACCTTTGTAACCTCAAAGTTTACAAACTCCGCTTCAAACTTAACAGAACAAGAAACTAAAATCCGTAGCATATATTTTCATCCCGAGTATTAATTAAATTTAACTTGATTAAATAAAATAAAATTTACGACTGCATTGATATTAATATTTACTGTAACAGATTATTGGAAGTTAACGGAAAGCTGGTGGTGACTGCATCAGCTGCAGATTTGTCAAGATTACTGGCAGTCACCCCCGAGGCGGCACATATAGTCGTTTTGAGAAAAACTAATGACTCATTAGCGGCATTACGCGCCCTCAGATCGGAAAATCTTCGTCTTAATCATCGCATTAGTTATCTGGAAGAGCAAGTACGTGATTTGCTATCATCCCCAGTGAGGAAAGTCTCCCCTGTTGTCGATTCAACGGCTCATCGAACAGACGTTCAAGTAAGTTGATCTTGATTGGTTGGAAGTTATAAGTCAAAGGTCTGTTGGTTATTTTAGATTAAGAAATTTTTGACGGAAGAATACTGCAGGAATAATTCAAGATCTGAACTAAAAAAATTATAAATAAATTCTTTGGCTTTAATTTGGTTTACATTTATAAAAATTTGTTCAAAAAAATTTTTGAACTTTCCAAAAGTCTATTTTAAAATTCCGAGACTGAAAAAATTCCGAATTTACTAAAAGAAATAAAAATTCAATTTTAGAATTTTCCATTTTTGAATCAAGATTAATTTTTCAGTCCAAAAATTCCAAATTGTCTTTTTTTAATGCAGATAATAACTCAAAAATTAAAATTTTGGACGATTAAAATTTTTTTTTTTTAATTTCTTAATTTTATTTAGTCTAATTTTTTTTGAAGAAAAAAAAAATTTTTTTTGATATTTGATTTGTTCAAAAAAAATTTTGAACTTTCCAAAAGTCTATTTAAAAATTCCCAGGCTCTAAAAAAAATTCCTAAACTCCGAAAAAAATTCCAAATTTTCCAAAAAAAAATAAAAATAGAATTTTATAATTTTTTTTCCTTACAAATAAAAAATAAAAAAAATTTTTTTAGGTCTTCCAAAAGGGCCCACAGATGTCGCTAATAACAGGGAAGAAAACAATGCAGAGTTTATCACCGTCTCTAAAATTAAACGCCTCAACAAATAGTTCAGAAACTCGTGAGCAAAGTTTGCCGACTTACCCCACAAAATCGACACGAAGTGAGGGTAATTTGCGAACGCGAAGACACTCAACAGATTTGCTATCGTCTTCATCACCGAACTTCAATAAATTGCAATCGGATCTGAACTACAAGCTGATGTCGAGCAAAAATCAGCGAAAGAGCTCAGACCGAGAAGCAAAATTGAGCTCCCGAGTTTCTTCAGCAGCGGAAGCTCTGGATTATTACCCGGATGATGATCAGTATCACCAGAGGCGGAAAAGCAGCACAAGTTTAGCTTGCTATCAATTAGGATTAACCTCCTCGGCAATTGAATTTGATTCAGAGCCAATCTACTATCGGGACTGCGGAAACAACCGCGGTAATGAAGACACGCAATCAACTTGCTCGAGTTATTTAATTACGGAAAACCCCGGCAGCATGGAGGAGCATAATAAGAGACCTCCATTGACGGTGATGCCAATTGGAGTGCCAAAGAAACCTCTAAGACTCTCATTACATCGCGCTACAAGTCTTCAATCTGTCGAAAGTGCACCGCCCACACTTTCCACAGCTGCAGCTTCTGCGGCTAGGAAGTCTCTGAAAAGGAACTATCACGATGACGCGGGAAATGGCCTGCTGGAAAATCATCACAAAAACAGACTCGAGATTTTTAATGCCGATAGGAAGAATTATTATGATACTGACTGTTACTCACAGACTTCTTCCGCTTCTACTTCTCAGCTTCATGTTCTAAAAACTGCTAATTCAAGGACTGAATTCGCGGGGAAAAATACTCAGTGGACTCCGCCTAAGTCCAGGAGGTCAAGGTCCCATTTTTCTTCCCTTACTATGAATAAGTGGTGTTGATTTTTTATACCAAATTAGTTTTTTTAGAATTATTTGTAAGATTTTATTACTGTACATTTTTTTTATTACTTTATAATAATAATAAAAGTTTGAAATTAAAATTGAAATTATTCTTAGATTTTTTTAAATAATAAATTGTAGTAAGAAAAATTTGTTTAAAAAATTATAAATACTTTTTTTTTTTATTATTTTATAGACTTAAAAAAATTTTAAGTCTGCTTATTTAAGCGTAGTGAATTGTTTTTTTAATTTTATAGAAAATTAAATATATAAATTAAAAAAAATTTATTATTACTTGATTTAATAATGAAAAAAATAAATTAAGTAATTGTAAAAATTATTTTAAACATGAAAATGAAGTTAGCCGACATTTCAAAATTTTTAGAAATTTTTTATTGAAAAAATTTCAATTAAACGATTAAAAAAAAAATGTCACATGTAAAAAACTTGAAAAAATATAAGTGCAATTTTTTAGAAATATTTTTTTAGTTGCAATTTGATTAATAAAAAAAATCAAAAATTTTTAGACGTCTGCTAACCTCAGTGTCATTTTTATTTTTTTTTTAATAATTAATTTTTAATATTTTGAACTGACAGTAATTTTTTTAAATTATTTAATTAATTAGAATTTAATAAAAATTTATGATAATTACATATATCTAAAAATAAAATTTTAATTATAGAAAAATTAAAAATTAATAAATCTTGTAATCCTAAAATGAAAAATTTTTTTTAGTTTGTAATTAAAATTACAAATAAAAATTTTTATTTTAGTAAAATAATAAAAATCAATTTAAAATCCCCGGGAAATTTTTTACCGACAGCTGTCGCCATCTAGCACTCACTACAGCTAATAAGTAGATAATAATGACAGCTAAATTCATGTAATCAATGGCTTGACATATGTCAAAACTTGACTCCAAAAAAAACCAACAAATGAACAATAAATAATCGGGAATTTTTTTCAAAGTGTTCATAAATTTAAAAATAATACTCTGATAATAAAACAAGAAAAGAAAAACAAGTGTCAGCTGGCGATTCAGTGACTAGATAGCAATGTCAATAAAATGAAGTGTCAGTGATGCGTTTAAAGGGGAAAAATGACACCAAGTCATTTCACAGCGTCTATAAGATGCTTTCTCGTATATGCAGTGAGTTTTCTTCATTAATTACTATTTAATTTTACAGTAAAAAAATTAAATCATTGATTTTCATGACCCATGTCTCTTGTTTGTATTTTTCAGCTGCGTCATAGGTTATTTTTCTTTGTTGAATGCTTAATGACAGTGAAAGTAGCAGACACTCCAATATTTACCAATTTTTCATTTAATTTATTTAATTTCATTGAAGATAATTGAAATATTCTATTTTATATTTTTTTTAAGTTTTATTTTGATAGTTTATTTATTTTAGAACATCAAGAAAATTATATTAAACTAGATGTCAGTCAATGATTAATTAAATTATGACAATTAAGCAAGAAGATTGCTAAATTTAATTACCTAAACTTTTTAACAAGTACTTGTAAATTATTAAAAAAAATTGATAATTATCAAGCTGATATCAATTTTTCTAAATAATTTGTTTAGAAAAATATTCAGAATTTTTTAAAAAATATTTTTTCAAATTTTTAATTTATATAATTGACTCCAAAAAAAAAAAAAAAATTAAATGAATATTTATTTATCATTTTTTAACAATTTAATTATTTTTTTAAATTGATTTCTTTTTAAAAATTTTTTAACTAAATAATTGACTCCAAAAAATATCAATAAATTTTGCAATAAAATATTTATTTTTATTAAATTAATATCAATAATAAAAAAAATTTTGTTTTATTAAATAATGACTTAAAATATGTATTTTTTCTTTAAATATTTTTTTCAAAAGTTTTTAAAACAAATAATTAACTCCAAAAAATATTAATATTTAATTTGACAAAAAAAAAAATTTATTTCAAATTAAAATAATAATTAATAAAATGTCAGCTACTTTCATGCCGTCCAATGTAACAATATAAGCTAATGACAAAATAAACTTGCAGGAGCCGTGGACAAGGGTCAGCTGGACGGTTTAATGTCAGATGGACGAGTACAACCCTTGAAAGGTCATAACTCCCAGACAATGGGCTTTTCATCACAAACAATGCGACAGCAGCAGCAGACAGACGCTAATTCGGGTAAAGTATATCCAGTAGATAGTTACGAGTCACGTGTACAGCTTCAACAAGCTAATGAAGTCCCTGGTAAAGTATTCACGGCGGGTCAGTACGCGGCGAAGGTCCTGAGAAATCTGAATGACCAGCGGCTGAAGAATCAGTTCAGCGACGTGGGCCTGGTCGCCGGAGACAGCATCATCAGAGCGCACAGATCAGTCTTAGCTGCTGGCAGCGCCTACTTCAACGCTATGTTCACCGGGGGCCTGGTGGAGGAGCAGCAGGAGCTAGTGGAGATCCACGCGATTTCTCCGAGCATTCTCGCGCTTCTCGTCGACTTTATCTACACCGGTAACGTCGATATCACCCAAGACAATGTCCAGGAGCTCTTCGCAGCTGCTGATATGTTCGAGCTGGATGAGGTCGTCGCGGGATGCATCTCTTATCTCCAGCAACAGCTACATTATTCTAATGCCCTTGGAATTTATCGGTGAGTTGACAAAGCCAACGGTGATTGCTGATCTTGTCTCATTTTTTATCGCTTGCTTTTAGATTTGCTGAAGCTCACAATCGAATAGATCTCATGGAGACTGCCTTACGATTCATCGAAGTCAATTTTCCTCAGGTCTCTCAGGAAGAGGAGTTTCTTGATTTACCCAAAGAATATCTTGTTCATTTTCTTAGTAGTGAATATATTCATGTTGATACTGAATTTCAGGTTTGTCTTTTAATGTCACCACTTTAATTTTTTTTAAGTAGTTAAATTGAATTTAATTAGATTAATTGAGAGAGTTTGTAAGAAATTTTTAAGATTATAAGAAAAATTATTTTTTTTTATTTTTTAAATTAAAATTTTATTATTTTAAATTAAAAATGTTGATTTTTTTTAGAAGATTATTTTTTGCATTTTATTTAGAATTAATAATATTCGATAAGTATTTTTATTCTTCACGTTTATTTTTGGATAAATAATGTAAAAAAAAATTTAGTTGATAAGATCGCAAAGTTCTTAATTATTAACATTTTTTAAGTAATAAGCTTATCTCAATATTACACTCATCGAGACCTTTCATTTAAGTACCCACATGTATTTTTGATATATTTTTCATATATACATATATGTATAATATATAAAATATATGAAAAATTGATGTGGGTATTCAAATGAAAGGTCTCGATGAGTGTATTGTCGGGGTGAGCTTATGTTTTTAAAAATATTAATAGTTCTCAAGATACAAGGTCATTTCTTAATTATATGCAAACAAAATTTTACTTATTCTCTTAATAATATATATATATTATTATTATGTATCAGTTTTTAATAACGACTGGGAAAAAAATGATAATAATTATAATAATAATAAAAATTAGATTTATAACCTTCTAAAATTCTCTTGACATTAGACCTATAAACCAAAAAACTGAATTCAAAATCCGATCTAAATAATTAATTAAACTATCAAAATGTCAGACTAGTCACCCTTATAAATACCTAACCCAAACTACCATCAGAAAATTGCATGAAACTCTAATCCTTGACTAAATAATAAAATTGCAGGTCTTCCAAGCAGCGTACAACTGGATAACCCACGACATAACGTCTCGTCGTTGCTACGTGTTTGAAATCCTCGGGCACATAAGACTGCGCCTGTGCTCATTAACCCGGTTGGAGTCGGTAATAATAGATTGCAAAGACGCGAGCTTGATAGTAGCTCTGCGGTCGATCCAGAAGGACCTGGTGTCGAACAAGGGCTGCCTGGTGCCACTGCGAGCGCAGCCTCGGCTGTGCGCGAAGAAGAACATCCTGGTGATAGGAGGTTCGAAAAGAGAGCACACATCGGACAGCTGGGCTCGCGACGCAGAGAGCACTTACGAGACGATAGAAAAATACGACACCTTCACCGGACAGTGGAGCGAAGTCGCGCCCTGTGGAATCGGACGAATCCTTCCTGGAGTCGCGCTCCTCGACGGGAAGGTCTACGTGGTAGGAGGCGAGCTGGAGTCCTGCATAATTGCCAATGGCGAGTGCTACGACCCCAGGGACAATGTTTGGAGCTCGATTGCCTGCATGATTGAAGCCAGGTGCGAGTTTGGCCTCTGTGAGCTCGACAACAGCCTCTACGCTGTCGGAGGGTGGGTCGGCGAAGACATCGGAGGCACTATTGAGACTTATGATCCCATTAGCAATACTTGGTCTCTACACGGCGAACTTCCTGAGCCACGTTTCAGTATGGGAGTTGTCGCATATGAAGGCTTGATTTATATTGTCGGGGGCTGCACGCACGAAAGCCGCCACCGTCAAGATGTTATGAGTTATAATCCCGTTACCAGAGAATGGAATTATCTTGCACCCATGCTAACACCTCGCTCGCAAATGGGAATTACTATATTAGATGGCTATATATATGTCGTCGGTGGGATGAATAAGAATCAAGAGGTACTCACGTCTGTTGAACGTTACTCATTTGAAAAGGTAATTGTTTTTTTTTTTTTTTTAATAAATTTAAAGCTTCCAAATATTGAACAGTTTAGATGAAATTAACATAATTTTTTTTTGTAAATTTATTTATGCTTCTTTTAATAATAACTAGTAACGTTAGTCACTATGTGACTTCCGTGACTTGTGAAATATAAATAAATAAAATTTTGATTTATTGAATAATGACTTTTGTTAAATTGCACTGTATTTTCTTAATTATTGAGATTTTTTAGGATATAAACTCATTTCGATCTTACACTCATCAAGAGCTTTTATTTGAGTACTCACATGCATTTTTCATATATTTTTCATATATACATATATTTATAGAATATATAAATATATGAAAAATTGATGTGGGTACTCAAATGAAAGCTCTTGATGAATGTGACATTGGGATGAGCTTATATTTAAAAAAATTTCAATAGTTCACAAAATACAATGTAATTTCTTAATTATTGAGATTTTTTAAGATACAAACTCAATTCGATCTTACACTCATCGAGACCTTTTATTTAAGTACCCACATGGCATTTTTTATATATTTTATATTTTTGAAATATATAAATATATAAAATATATGAAAAATTGATGTGGGTACTCAAATGAAAGCTCTTGATGAATGTGACATTGGGATGAGCTTATATTTAAAAAAATTTCAATAGTTCACAAAATACAATGTAATTTCTTAATTATTGAGATTTTTTAAGATACAAACTCAATTCGATCTTACACTCATCGAGACCTTTTATTTAAGTACCCACATGGCATTTTTTATATATTTTATATTTTTGAAATATATAAATATATAAAATATATGAAAAATTGATGTGGGTACTCAAATGAAAGCTCTTGATGAATGTGACATTGGGATGAGCTTATATTTAAAAAAATTTCAATAGTTCACAAAATACAATGTAATTTCTTAATTATTGAGATTTTTTAAGATACAAACTCAATTCGATCTTACACTCATCGAGACCTTTTATTTAAGTACCCACATGGCATTTTTTATATATTTTATATTTTTGAAATATATAAATATATAAAATATATGAAAAATTGATGTGGGTACTCAAATGAAAGCTCTTGATGAATGTGACATTGGGATGAGCTTATATTTAAAAAAATTTCAATAGTTCACAAAATACAATGTAATTTCTTAATTATTGAGATTTTTTAAGATACAAACTCAATTCGATCTTACACTCATCGAGACCTTTTATTTAAGTACCCACATGGCATTTTTTATATATTTTATATTTTTGAAATATATAAATATATAAAATATATGAAAAATTGATGTGGGTACTCAAATGAAAGCTCTTGATGAATGTGACATTGGGATGAGCTTATATTTAAAAAAATTTCAATAGTTCACAAAATACAATGTAATTTCTTAATTATTGAGATTTTTTAAGATACAAACTCAATTCGATCTTACACTCATCGAGACCTTTTATTTAAGTACCCACATGGCATTTTTTATATATTTTATATTTTTGAAATATATAAATATATAAAATATATGAAAAATTGATGTGGGTACTCAAATGAAAGCTCTTGATGAATGTGACATTGGGATGAGCTTATATTTAAAAAAATTTCAATAGTTCACAAAATACAATGTAATTTCTTAATTATTGAGATTTTTTAAGATACAAACTCAATTCGATCTTACACTCATCGAGACCTTTTATTTAAGTACCCACATGGCATTTTTTATATATTTTATATTTTTGAAATATATAAATATATAAAATATATGAAAAATTGATGTGGGTACTCAAATGAAAGCTCTTGATGAATGTGACATTGGGATGAGCTTATATTTAAAAAAATTTCAATAGTTCACAAAATACAATGTAATTTCTTAATTATTGAGATTTTTTAAGATACAAACTCAATTCGATCTTACACTCATCGAGACCTTTTATTTAAGTACCCACATGGCATTTTTTATATATTTTATATTTTTGAAATATATAAATATATAAAATATATGAAAAATTGATGTGGGTACTCAAATGAAAGCTCTTGATGAATGTGACATTGGGATGAGCTTATATTTAAAAAAATTTCAATAGTTCACAAAATACAATGTAATTTCTTAATTATTGAGATTTTTTAAGATACAAACTCAATTCGATCTTACACTCATCGAGACCTTTTATTTAAGTACCCACATGGCATTTTTTATATATTTTATATTTTTGAAATATATAAATATATAAAATATATGAAAAATTGATGTGGGTACTCAAATGAAAGCTCTTGATGAATGTGACATTGGGATGAGCTTATATTTAAAAAAATTTCAATAGTTCACAAAATACAATGTAATTTCTTAATTATTGAGATTTTTTAAGATACAAACTCAATTCGATCTTACACTCATCGAGACCTTTTATTTAAGTACCCACATGGCATTTTTTATATATTTTATATTTTTGAAATATATAAATATATAAAATATATGAAAAATTGATGTGGGTACTCAAATGAAAGCTCTTGATGAATGTGACATTGGGATGAGCTTATATTTAAAAAAATTTCAATAGTTCACAAAATACAATGTAATTTCTTAATTATTGAGATTTTTTAAGATACAAACTCAATTCGATCTTACACTCATCGAGACCTTTTATTTAAGTACCCACATGGCATTTTTTATATATTTTATATTTTTGAAATATATAAATATATAAAATATATGAAAAATTGATGTGGGTACTCAAATGAAAGCTCTTGATGAATGTGACATTGGGATGAGCTTATATTTAAAAAAATTTCAATAGTTCACAAAATACAATGTAATTTCTTAATTATTGAGATTTTTTAAGATACAAACTCAATTCGATCTTACACTCATCGAGACCTTTTATTTAAGTACCCACATGGCATTTTTTATATATTTTATATTTTTGAAATATATAAATATATAAAATATATGAAAAATTGATGTGGGTACTCAAATGAAAGCTCTTGATGAATGTGACATTGGGATGAGCTTATATTTAAAAAAATTTCAATAGTTCACAAAATACAATGTAATTTCTTAATTATTGAGATTTTTTAAGATACAAACTCAATTCGATCTTACACTCATCGAGACCTTTTATTTAAGTACCCACATGGCATTTTTTATATATTTTATATTTTTGAAATATATAAATATATAAAATATATGAAAAATTGATGTGGGTACTCAAATGAAAGCTCTTGATGAATGTGACATTGGGATGAGCTTATATTTAAAAAAATTTCAATAGTTCACAAAATACAATGTAATTTCTTAATTATTGAGATTTTTTAAGATACAAACTCAATTCGATCTTACACTCATCGAGACCTTTTATTTAAGTACCCACATGGCATTTTTTATATATTTTATATTTTTGAAATATATAAATATATAAAATATATGAAAAATTGATGTGGGTACTCAAATGAAAGCTCTTGATGAATGTGACATTGGGATGAGCTTATATTTAAAAAAATTTCAATAGTTCACAAAATACAATGTAATTTCTTAATTATTGAGATTTTTTAAGATACAAACTCAATTCGATCTTACACTCATCGAGACCTTTTATTTAAGTACCCACATGGCATTTTTTATATATTTTATATTTTTGAAATATATAAATATATAAAATATATGAAAAATTGATGTGGGTACTCAAATGAAAGCTCTTGATGAATGTGACATTGGGATGAGCTTATATTTAAAAAAATTTCAATAGTTCACAAAATACAATGTAATTTCTTAATTATTGAGATTTTTTAAGATACAAACTCAATTCGATCTTACACTCATCGAGACCTTTTATTTAAGTACCCACATGGCATTTTTTATATATTTTATATTTTTGAAATATATAAATATATAAAATATATGAAAAATTGATGTGGGTACTCAAATGAAAGCTCTTGATGAATGTGACATTGGGATGAGCTTATATTTAAAAAAATTTCAATAGTTCACAAAATACAATGTAATTTCTTAATTATTGAGATTTTTTAAGATACAAACTCAATTCGATCTTACACTCATCGAGACCTTTTATTTAAGTACCCACATGGCATTTTTTATATATTTTATATTTTTGAAATATATAAATATATAAAATATATGAAAAATTGATGTGGGTACTCAAATGAAAGCTCTTGATGAATGTGACATTGGGATGAGCTTATATTTAAAAAAATTTCAATAGTTCACAAAATACAATGTAATTTCTTAATTATTGAGATTTTTTAAGATACAAACTCAATTCGATCTTACACTCATCGAGACCTTTTATTTAAGTACCCACATGGCATTTTTTATATATTTTATATTTTTGAAATATATAAATATATAAAATATATGAAAAATTGATGTGGGTACTCAAATGAAAGCTCTTGATGAATGTGACATTGGGATGAGCTTATATTTAAAAAAATTTCAATAGTTCACAAAATACAATGTAATTTCTTAATTATTGAGATTTTTTAAGATACAAACTCAATTCGATCTTACACTCATCGAGACCTTTTATTTAAGTACCCACATGGCATTTTTTATATATTTTATATTTTTGAAATATATAAATATATAAAATATATGAAAAATTGATGTGGGTACTCAAATGAAAGCTCTTGATGAATGTGACATTGGGATGAGCTTATATTTAAAAAAATTTCAATAGTTCACAAAATACAATGTAATTTCTTAATTATTGAGATTTTTTAAGATACAAACTCAATTCGATCTTACACTCATCGAGACCTTTTATTTAAGTACCCACATGGCATTTTTTATATATTTTATATTTTTGAAATATATAAATATATAAAATATATGAAAAATTGATGTGGGTACTCAAATGAAAGCTCTTGATGAATGTGACATTGGGATGAGCTTATATTTAAAAAAATTTCAATAGTTCACAAAATACAATGTAATTTCTTAATTATTGAGATTTTTTAAGATACAAACTCAATTCGATCTTACACTCATCGAGACCTTTTATTTAAGTACCCACATGGCATTTTTTATATATTTTATATTTTTGAAATATATAAATATATAAAATATATGAAAAATTGATGTGGGTACTCAAATGAAAGCTCTTGATGAATGTGACATTGGGATGAGCTTATATTTAAAAAAATTTCAATAGTTCACAAAATACAATGTAATTTCTTAATTATTGAGATTTTTTAAGATACAAACTCAATTCGATCTTACACTCATCGAGACCTTTTATTTAAGTACCCACATGGCATTTTTTATATATTTTATAGTTTCTTGTAGGAAATTTTCCGAGGAACAGTTTTAAGTAGTCAGATTTGCATTTAAAGCAATTATTTTAGGAGTTATGGCCACTTTTATGGTCCATAGTCGACAGTATATATATAGTAACAATATATACATAGTAAAAATTTTAACTACTTTTTTTTTTGTTTTAGAAATTTTATTGAGAGTAATTTAAATTAACTCGAAGTAATATAAGTCTTTGTACTGCTTTGTGGCTGTTAAAATTCGATTAGTTTATCCAAAACAGAAGATATAATTACAAAGCTAGCTGAAACAGTTAACGGGCTAATGTTAGCCATTATTCTGTGTAACTTTGGTCCGTACATAACAAATATCCTGGGTTACTTCACTTGCTAAAACGTATACTGATACGAAACATTTTAGAGTTAACTTTGTAATAAAAATTACAAAGTTATAAAATTTATTGTTTAACCCTTCTAAATTTGTTTTACTTCCATCTTACGATTTTAATTTTTAAATAATTTTTTTTAATAAAAAAATATTAGTTCTCTTGATTAAAAAATTTTTTAAACTTAATTTTTCATAAAAAATTAAAAAGAAATGACCAAGTGACTGCTATCTTAGTCAAAAAATTTTTTTTTCATACAATAATTAAATTTAAACTATAAATTTAATAAATGTAATCATAATAAACATTATTGACATTTTACAAATAAAAAAAAAAAATTTTTTTTCAGAATAAATGGACAGCAGTAGCGCCAATGAACATGGGTCGTTCTTATCCAGCAGTAGCAGCAGCAGACGGACGGCTATATGTAATAGGAGGTGATCAGTCACGCGAAATTAATTTCTACCGTACTCAAATAACAATCTCGACTGTCGAGAGTTACGATCCCACATCAAATAAATGGAGTGAGTGTGCATCCTTGCCAACGAGTCGCGGGGAGGCTGCTGCAATAATCGCACCTTTCTGATCCTGTCTCATACTCTGATACTCTGATAATACTCATCAGTCAATTTTCCTTATTTTATTAATCCAAAAAAATAACTCCTGATTATTTAATCAATCGATTAAAATATTTGATCCTTCAATTATTAATTACTGTTGTAATTTATATAAATTTAATTATTTGTTAGCTATCATTAATTTTTATTTTACTAAATTAACTCTGCTTAAATGTTATTTATAATAATTAATTATTCAATTTATTTATTTATATTAAATAAAAATAATAATAAATAAAAAATTGACTAATTAATTATGTAAACTTGTCCAAAGAAAATGTGGATGGTGATTAATGATAATTAATTAATTAATGTACAGCTGACAACGTAATCAATGGAATTGCACTTGTGTGCTCATCGATATTCAAAGCAACTCAAGATTTATTATTTATCATAATAATAACAAGTAAATAAATATAATAGTTGTTAATTTTAAAATATCTAAATATATCATACCATTTTTATACAAAGAAATATCACCGATGCATCGATTCGATAATATAATGTCCACTAAAGCTAAAATTGTTTACTAAATAAACGAATCATTGTAAAATGTAATTATAAATATATATTTCAAACATTTAGATTAATGTAATAATAATAAATAATAATAATAATATTAATCCACGATATTATACAGGACAATGGACGTTTTACACATGTATCACCATTAATTGTTTTCTTTTTTGTTTTAATAAATCTATCAATATAAATTATAGTATTTTATTGTGTAGTAATTTATTTTATACTATGCAAGCGCCGGGAATCGAACCCTAGACTTTGCAAAGTGCAATTGTGGTCGCTTGAAATTATTCCAAGTATTTTAATTAATTTGTTTTGCTCACAAATTTTAAGTATTTTTAAACTTGTTTGAAGTATTTTAATTTTTTTAAGCGTTAGAAATTAATTAAATAAAAATTAAAATTATAGATTATTGAAATCAGTTTACTTTTTTCCGTGAAATAATTAAAATATATAAAAATTGCAGATAAATAAATTAAATAATTAAAAAATAATTTCCGGGTGTGTCATCGACTGGCGATTTATTAATTCAAGACCATCGAGTATTTTTATGAATTAAAATCACCCAGAGGTTAACAATGGTTGCATCACCCTCTACAATCACTATATTAATCTAATCAACTGAATCATCAAAGCTATTTTAGATTATTGGAATTTATGTAACGATTAGCAATAAATCGTTCGAGTACTCATCGCCGGCACTCATCAATGTAAAGTTAGTTTTTTTTATAATTTTATCACGGAAATTTGCACGTACGCAGTTTGCTTTTTGATAAAAAAAAAAAAATCGTAAATTAATTTAATTTTTATGTTTTAGGAATTAAATGTCTAGCAAAGATTTTTGTAGACGCGTGCCTTGAAATCGAGGATTTTTGCAATAGTTATTTATTTGCTATCAATTTACGCGTGTTTGCTTTTAATTATCAACGATCAATGGTTTTCCTGTTTACTTTGTACTTGAATTGTTTTTCTTTTAAGAAACCGGAAGAGTTTTTGATTCCTGACGCAAAATAAATGCAATTTTACATCGCCAGAAAAAGAAGAAATCAAATTTACAGTTTTCAGGTAAGTGAAATTTTTTTTTTAAGTTAAATTGCTCTGTACTTTTTTAACTATTGACATTTTTTAAGATATAATCTCATTTCGATAGTACGCTCATCGAAACCTTTTATTTAAGTACCCACATGGCATTTTTTTATATATTTTATATATATATGGTATTTGTGAAATATATAAATATATAAAATATATGAAAAATTGATGTGGGTACTCAAATGAAATGTCTTGATGAGTGCAACATCGGGATGAGCTTATTTCTTCAAAAATCTCTTAATGTGCTCTTAATGTCAGAAAAAATTAAAAATTTTAAAACATAGATCTCGGAGATTATTTTTTGTTGAGAGCGAACGACTGCGTAAATTTGTTGTGTTAAAAAATTAATAGTTCCGTCACTTTTTTAGTAGGCTAGTGAACTCCGGTTTACTCGTTTATTTTTCTAAGGATTACTTCTGCCCATCATTTTTTTATTGCGCAGTAAAATGGAAATTCAAGTTCAAACTTCAAGTTTGAGAATAAAATTAAGATTTAAGAAGGATATTTTTTTTTTTATTTTAAAGATAAAATAACAAATAAAAGTTTATTTTTATATTTTATAAAATTCAACCTTGAAAAAATTCATTTGTAGTCAGAAATTTTTGTTTTATAAATTAATTAAAAATAATTTTTTAAATAAAAAATTTAATAATTAATTAAAAAAAATTTCTTTTTAATTAATTATTAAAAATGTATAAAAAAATCTGTTGAAAAATTTATAACACAATAATTAAAAAACAAATAGTTAAGAAATAATGCGTAGAACAAAGCTAATATACTTCGGGAATGTAAGGCGTGTTATGTTTGTGGGATGAGCTGCTCACAAGTACAAAGAGTACATACTAGTGATATCAGCGAGTAAATGAAGTAAACTAAATGGCTAACAGATTACATACCCAGCGACAAAGCGAGCAATATAATATAATGCGGCATTATGCCAGCCGTGATGTTATATTCTGTATTTTATTATTATTATTATTACTGTTATTATTATTATTATATGTGAAGTATATAGACAGAGTATAGAATGCCAACACAAGTACCAGTACTTATAACATTTAGTACAGCAAAAAAAAGAGCCGGCTTAAAAAAAGTCATATAACTCGGAGCTCCTCCAGTAAAGTACGACATTACAATGTACTTATACGGATTATTTTTTATTTTATCATCTACAATGTACAGTATATTGTATAAATATATTTTTTTATATTTATTAGGTTTATCTTTGCTTATGCAGTGATGTATGCCCATAAAGTAAGATCTAGAGTAAACGAATTTACGAGCCCTGGGAAAAAGGGGATCCGACGTATCTGTGGCACTCGAGAGTACACTAGTTCTGCGACTAATGTATAGTAAAAATCTAAAAAAACGAGGACCAATAATTCTGAATTTACAAAGTACGCCTCTGGTGAAAATGAGCGTGTTAAAGTTTTTTAACGATAAACTATGGGAGTTCTGATGCGAGAGTGATAAAACAAATCTGTCGCTTCTCGAGGAAAAAGTAAAGATTGTTGGTGGCTTTTTATTTTACTCTTTGACTGGATGGAAATCTCGTGGAAACTCATCTCAACTCGATGAAAAATTCAAACGTAAATGGGTTACAGCAAGTGCTTTTTTGCGATAATGTTTGGTATTAAATTTGCAAAACCAATTACGAGCGAAAAAATTAATAGAGGATAAAAGTTTTTAATCCTAAAGATTTTTATATGCAAAGATAATTGAGACATTTTTAAAAAACCTTAGTTTCTTAAAAAAAATTAATTTTAATGTTATTGAGTACATTATTTAAAGAAAAAAAAATTTTTTGGGTGCAATAAATGTTAGCTTCTTTGAAAATAGTAAATAAATGATCATATTAGCTTCAAATTTTGAAAAAATCATAAATTAACGACTCTATAACGTGATTTTAGATCTGCGCATGCGCTGAAACGGTTCCAGCGCTTGCGCGCGAAGTCCGCGCAATTTTAAACGAAGAATTTTAGAAATTTACAAATTTATTCAATGTTTATTTTTCTGTATTGATACAGAACTTTGATTTTTTGTGAAAAATTATTGTAAGCTCTAAAAAACTAATTTTTTAACAAGAAAATTATAAATGTGACGGTACAAAATCAAAATACTTTTAGTCGGTAATAAATTAAAAGATTTAAAAAAAATGAAATTTTGAGAAGAAAATTTTTCTTGAATAAAGTAATTTTTTTTCGAATGAAAAATCATCTTTAATGAAGAGATAAGAAAACTATACGATCCTAATAATAACAATAACATAAAAAATAGTAATACTCCGGGATAAGGATGAACAGAAGAAAGAGAGGATGAGAATAAAGATAGTTGAAGAGATGAAGCGATAAAGTAAAACTAAAGTAAAGGGCAACTTATAAATGAGGTGAGGGTTAATGTTCCTCGCCTCTGCCTTGAGCTCCACTTGCTCACCTGGATCCTGGAACCTGGTCCAGGATGACGTGACTGACCCCCGGGACTAGTGCGAACTATAACCCAGAAATCTGTGGAGATCGCTTCTAAGATAACCTGCTTACGGTGTATATAAATTATCTCTGGTTTGATATTAAATACAACCTAAAAGTTTATCGGAGCTTCTAGCTCATCTCAGCCACTATCTGCCTTCATATCCCGTCTTAGTCTTTTAAATCTAAATCCATTAAGCTCAAGCTAAAGCTCGTATCGCCGTCAGTAATTCCGCTACAGCTAGACAGGCTCCTTTTAGGATTATACGCAGTACATTAATGTACATCGTCTTCACTTGGCGAAACGGATCTTAATAGCTCTTCCTTGGCTCTTAAGATCGATTTGTCTATCTTCTATCTTATTCTGTGCGATCTGCTATCTGCTAATAAGATTAATCACTTGATCACTTCCACAAATCAACTTTGATGCCCCAGTGATTATTCAAAATCCGCTTTGCCTCTATTAATCCGTGTGATTACGACTTACGACCCGATCTAAATTGTCAATGGTCATTAGTCATCTGGCACTACTACTGCAATTTGCAATACTATTTTTGGGTAAATTCTATTTGCAGTTTTTCTTCAGTAAATGTTAGTTTTCTTGAAGGGTAACATAAAAAATTATGTGCGATAAAAGAAGATTTTATATTCAACCTTAAATTCTAATGATAATAATTTTTTTTTTTATCTAAGCTTTAGATTATGTCACAAATATTTTTTTATTAACATAAAATTCACGAGAAAAATTTTTTAAAATTATAAAAAAAGATCATTCAAATTTTTGTTAAAAATATTATTTTTCAACATTGATTTTTTTTTTTAAATCTTATACGGTTCTCCAAAATAATCAATTTTTATTACGAAATAAATTTTGAGGTAACTAAAAAGTACTCACCAGTTGCATATTATTGATGATAATTTCATGCTGATAATAAATGTATTTATTTCTTCATGTAATCCAGCAATGGCGTTAATTTTTTCTGAGTACTTCACTGACACTAGCAATTATTACTCACTATAATTACGCACTTAAATTACAATTAAAACAATAAAACTAAACTACAAAATCACACTTTGAAAATATTCACTTCACTTTTCTATTTTTAATCAACAATTAACACACTATTATTTTATGTTCATTGAAATAAGAATTACGGTAGGATAAAAAACGATAATAATAATAATAATAATCACAATAATACTGAAATTAGTAAACATTTAGAATTTTTTTTGGCTTAAAAAAAATTACTGAATAGAAAATATTATCAAAAAATTACATTAATAATTATGATATCAAATTTGGCAGTCACTAGATAATTTTTAAATTTTTTTTTAACAAAAAAATTTGTTTAAATAAATTATTTTAAAAAAATTGCATTCTTAGTTTTTCAAAATTGCTAAGTCAATTTTTTCTAAAATTTTTGTTGTCAAAATTTACTTAAAAAATTTTGGTTAAAAAAATTCTTAAAATTATTAACTGTTTCCCAAATTAATTTTCATTTAATAATTTATTTATTTAAAAAAATTAAAAATGTCAGCTAACTTAAATGAAAATTAATTTAGCAGATATTTGATAATTTTTAGTATTTTTGTTAACAAAAAAAATTTATGGGAAAAAAAAATAAAAAAAAAATTAACATCTAGAAATTTAAAAAAATTAAAAATGCAATTTTTTTTTAAAATAAATTTAATTGTTAAATAAAATTAAAAATTGATCAGGTAACAGCTAACTTCAATGTCATCTAACTTAATTATTATCAAAAAAATTTATAAAAATCACCTGTTAGTTAATTTCAGCATCATAATAATCATAATCATAACCATAAAATTTATCTATAGTTAGAAACAAAATTCCAAGCCTTTATCGATCAATTTTTCGACGAATTTACGCGACACTCTACCGACGTTTCTCAAAAACATAGCTTTATTTTATTTTCTTTTTTTATTTATTTAGTAAATTATTTATTGCTTTACTGTTTTTCTCATTGTTTTTTTACTCTTGCCAAAATGACAACAAAATTTTATGATTTAACGTTTCGCGGTTTTATTGAGGATGCTAATGGAAATTTTTACGTATAATTAATAATTCGATCCTCCTTTCCATTTTTATATAATTACTTTTAATTTTGATCGCGTATTTAATTATTTATTCAATTAAAACCGTCCGGATGATGATCCGAGAACAATGACGCGACATTTTTACCGTTGTTGCCTCTGGTGAGCAATTTGGGAACTATTCTTTCCTGTCAACGGTTAAAATTTAAAATCGACCAATCAGAGCGTCGCTCAACCGACCAATAAATTTGAATTCTCTCGCGCATGCCCTCTATCGGCAGAAATAAGAACTATAAGTGCTTCTGTCGCCAACTTCATGCAGATTGCTCGATAACTGCCGCGTCATTGTTGTTTTTGGTTAGCATTTCGGTCAAATAAATAAATATTATTGTTAAATAATAAGTAAATAATAATAATAAGTAAAAATAATTGATTTTTATTGATGGATTGAACAAATTAATGACTTTTAATGGAGAAATGAAGTTTGTATAGAATAATTATTAATTATGACATTGAATTTAGCTGTGTCTTCACAATTGTTTAATTTTTTTTATGATATTAAAGTTAGCAGTCATTAGAAAATTTTTAAATTTTATTTAACAAAAAAATTAGTCCCAAAAAATGATTTAAAAATTTTTTTAATTTCTAAATGTCAATTTTTTTGCCATAATTTATTTGTTAAAAAAAATTCTAAAAATTAATTATTAAATATCTGCTAAATTTATTTTTATATTTTTTTTAACAAATAAATTATAGCAAAAAAAATTATTAAAAAAATCGACTTGTAGAAATTTCATAAAATTCAAAACGAAATTTTTTTAAAATTATTTTTGAGGACATTTTTTTGTTAAAAAATGATTAAAAAAATTGTCAAGTGACAGCTAACTTTGAGTCATAGAATAATTGATCCTAGAGCTTATAAATCAGCGGACAAGAGATGCAATATTGAAGGTAATAACATTGAGAGGTTTTTTGATTAATTAGAATTTAATAAAAATTTACATGATTTTTATTTTTATTACAGATGATTAAATATTAAAAAAAAAATTCAGGGTGTCAATGTTTAGACCGTTCTCAATAATTGGGGCTTTTACCTAATTTCATTTCTTCAGAAATTTTATTTTTTTAAATGAAAATAAAGTTAGCAGTAAAAAAGACATTTTTTTAATTTTCTGCAATTATAAATTTCATTTAATTAAATTGAAGAAAATTAAAATAAATTTTAATTCTTCCGAATACCTAAATGACATTAAATGAAGTTGAAAATTTATTTTTAGTGTAGTGAAATAATAATAATAGTTAATACTAGAAGTAATCAAGTGTTTAATTAAAAAATTTAAAAAGTGTCATGAGAATTGAAAAGTGGTTCATTGTTTTGGTTCTTCTTTTTGGAGCACTTCAAGAAATCAATACTTTTTAAAATCACCTCTTATTTGTTAAAATATTTGAACTTTAACAAGACTTACAAACAAAAGCTCGAAGTTGAAAAAAAAAAAAAAAAAAAAAAGCATGCACATTTTGATTCACCAAGCTTTTCTTTTATTATTATTATTATTTTTGTTAAAAAAAAAAAAAAAAAAAAAGCTTAAATTTTTCGGTCTCAGGAAGAAATTTCTCAAAGTACAAAAGTGAGTCAGTGAAAACGTGATAGCAAAGTGTTAGAATCGCGTAGAATACAAAATTTCTCATCTTTTTCACTTAAAACTTGTCTAGTCTCGTAAGTATATACTTCTCAGTAGTTCCACCGGCGGTTTGGCCGAGTGACGAAGATATAAAGAAGAACAAGTAGATAGAGCAGGAAGGAGGGCATAATAAAGTAAAGACTATAACACACTACGTATATGGATACGATCCGTATAGTGGATTTTACAAGTAATATAAAGTAAGAGACAAGAGCAGAGAGCAGAGAGGGAATCCCTCACCCAAGTAGGGGGAGTTACTGTCTCTTTCTTCTTTCTGTACTCTATCTTGTCTTACCCTCTCCCTCTTGCTCTTCCTATAGTATTCCGGTGCACTGGCGGCTTATCTCGCGACTTATGTATATTACGATGCCCAAGGCAGAGACACCAACAGTTCACCGTTGGCTAACTAGCCGAGAAGTCGCGAAGGAGCCCACGAGGCTCAATAAGCTTCTGCACTAGTACGAGTATTATTTTTTGTTTGTCAATGTTATCGCTGTTAATATTTTAACACAATAATTAATTATATTAATTATTTATTGAAATAGTTTAAGTGCTGAAATATTAAAAATGAGTTCAAGTACTTTAATGGGTTTTATAAATTCATTATTAAAATGTTGATAGTGAAGTGGGTATTTTTTAAAGTGTAAATAAATATTGTTAATAATTATTTTCAATTTTTAAAAAAAAACTATTATATATATATTTAAAATGATTTTTGTCGCTTCTTCGTGTATTATTGTTTTTTTCACGATTATTATTACGACAATACCGGCGATTTTTACATCACCTGCTCCAGGTAATAATTTAAAATTTTTTTTAAATATTTAGGCGTGATATTAAAATTTTTTTTATAATTTTAAGAAATATTTTATTGAAGAAAATTAAAATTATTTAAAGCAAATTTTTAGAAATTATTTTTTTAATAATTTTTGATAAAAAAAAAAAATTTTGGCAAAAATTAAAAAATTCAAATTTTTTGACTGTTTTTTTATAAAAAAATTAAATAATTTAAAAAATGACGAAATAATTTTTAATTTTTGCGAAATTTTTAAAATATACAATTTCTTTATTTAATTTTTTTTAACAAGGTATTTTTGATAGAAATTGCATAATTTATAAATAAAAATTGAAATATATAATTTGAGATTAAAATTATTTTGCTAGAACGAAGTACATAAAGTCTAACACGTGTTTTTGTTTTAAAAATACTTTAGACTAACCTCCGTTGTATTTCTTTTCTGATAAAGAATATTGTTTTAAGCGATAACATTAAATTAGTAATTTTTATGATTTTTGATAATTTACACTAAAATAAAAAAAAATTCCTACAATTTTTTTCCTTGTAAAAAATACATGACATTTAAAATAAAAATTTACAATTTTTTAAAGCTTTTAAAAATACAATTTTTCTTGCAAAAATTGGTCAAAAAAATTTTTAAATTTCTTTCAAAATTAGGAACAAAAATTTCCAATCAAAAAATTGGATGGAAAAATAATTTGATAATGATTCTTAATCAATTTTTGGTAATGAATTTAAAATTAATTAATGAATTGTTATAAAAATTTACGAAATATGTTTACCACAAAAGAGCGCTTATCGAAATTTATCAATCCTCAATTTAAAGTTATCATTTTTCCGTTACTATTTATAGTTAATCTCAATATCTAAGCACACATGATCCATGAATATTTATCATATATCGACTTGTTTATCAAGAATTGATCGTATCATCGATCGGCGTTTTATTGTAGAAACGATTGACTTTAAACATTTAAACGTTATCTAAATGAAAAACTCCAAGACCTTAGACCTAGTAATTTACAACGTAGAGCAGTTTCATTACAACCTCGCGTGATTCGAATATCATTTCATTATAAAAAATAAATCTATGCGCGTTCTCATTTATTAAATTAATAATTTAATAAATTAATGAATTCTCCAACCACCAGCCACCCTTAACCTCTTTTCTTCGAGAGCTCTCAATGATCGATTTTAAATTTATTTTAAATATTCTGATGCTGCAAGAATCTTCGTTTTTTGTCGATCAACTAATTTAATTAAAAAACTAGCAACCTTGCAGTCACTATGTGACTTGTGACTTATAAATAAATAAAATTTTGCTTTATTAAATAATGACTTTTATTAAATTGCACTGTACATTCTTAAAAATTAACGTTTTTATAGATATAAGCTTATCCCGATGTTACACTCATCAAGAGCTTTCATTTGAGTACCCACATGCATTTTTAATATATTTTTCATATATACATATATATAAAATATATAAAGATATGAAAAATTGATGTGGGTACTCAAATAAAAGGTCTTAATGAGTACAACATTAAGATGAGCTTATATCTTTAAAATTATCAATAGTTCACAAGATACAATGTCATTTTTTAATTATTGTGTAATTTTATTATATGTAATTTCTTAAAGATTGACATTTTTTAAGATGTAAACTCATTTCTATGTTACACTCATCGAGAGCTTTCATTTAAATACCCACATGGTATTTTTTATATATTTTAAATACATATAATATTTATGAAATATATAAATATATAAAATATATGAAAAATTGATGTGGGTACTCAAATGAAAGGTCTTGATGAGTGTAACATCGAGATGAGCTTATATATTTAAAAATGTCAATACATAATAATAATATTTTATCATATGGCTATCCTAGACAAAATTTTTCTTATTCTCTTAATAATATAGACGACTACCTGTGACACTAAAAAATTATGTAATGAAGGATTTACTTTGCCTTTGATTTAATTAATTAATCGCAATTTGTCTTCACACGCGATAATACAATGTATAATCTCTTTAATGTCTTCGCGGGAGATTTCCGACGCCTCGTGCTCGCGTTATTTATCACGCACGCGCTTCTTCAATTTGTTATCTATTTTTTTTTTCGTAAGATTTTACTTAGAACATTCTAGTAATTTAAAAAAATTTTTTAATTTATTTTTTATCTACAAAAAAATAAATCAAAAATTGAAATTACAAAAAAAAAAAAAAAGCTCGATAACTTGTATCTTTTTTTTCCGGGTTCTTTTTATATAATTAAGTCATTAAAATTTAATGTAAATCCATTAACTTCAATGTAACTCCGTTTCGCCTTAGGGGAATTTAATTATTATAAGAATCTCCTGAAAGAGCTTCTATTCCGAAGGAATAGAAGCGTGTAAAAATATTTTTTTTTTTAATAATAAAAAAAAATAATACAGTGTAAAGAGGAGACATTAATGACAAGGTAAATAAAAATTTATTAGCTTCATATCCGAAAATAATGACTTAAGTTTAAATAACTGATCATGAGAAATAGCACTTGGAGTTTATTAATACGTCGATAGCTTTGAAATAATCATTAAAAATAATTTTTTTTATTTGGTTGAATTATTTACTGATAAAACTCTTAAAATTAAAACTTTTTGGTGCAAATGATGATAAAAATAATTTTAAAAAATATAAAATAATAATAATGGAGCCGAATTTCTCTCGAATAAATTTATCTTCAAAGAAGATTTAATTTATTTTATAAAAAAAACTCCGTAATTTTTTTTATTGATAAAAAATGAAAATTATTTATTTAAAAATTATAAAATGTACAATTAAAGATTTAAAAATCAATATAAAATTATTCATAAAAAATTTACTTAAATTTAGTTAAAATAAATAATATTTAAATCGAAAATATTAATTAGTAATATTTCCGTTGTTTTAATTTGTCAATCGTCTGAAACCGGCATTCTGGCAAGGAAATATCATGTTGGCAAACGGCGAGTAATAACTTGGCTACGTGAATCCTAAAAAACGAGAAAGAAAAAAAATTGTAAATAAAAATAAAAACAAAGACACAAAAGAAAAAGTGTCTGGAATTTTAAAGATTTAACATCCGAATTTTTCCTCCGTTTCTTTTCAATTTATTATTAACTATTGACTAAAAAGCATTATCAATAAAATAAAAACCTCTAAAATATTTGAACTGAATAATTTTCCAATAAAAACAAAATAGAGCAAAAGTTTACCGTTCAACAATCAGTTTCACATTTTATAATAAAAATACGCCAGTGAGTGTCGAACGTGACGAATCTTGATGCATAAATACAATCGCCCTTCTATTCGCTCTTTAAATAAATCCTTAGCTTGCGATTTTGAAAAGCGCCCTTTCAAAAAACTTCAGAATAGAATCCACACATAATGTTTTTTCTTATTTCCACGAAAAGTAAACTCTTTCTTCTTTTTTTTTTCTTATTTTTTCGGCTTCTTCATGAGCACCTATAAGCTTTTCCACTTCGGAAGCTCCCAAGATCACGATCAGGATCCTTATCCCCTTTTTCCCGTTTCTTAGATCCTCTTTAAACGTGTGATCGATTCGTTTCGCTTAATTGTCCACCGGTATCCGTTAACGACGCCGTTTGGTACGTAACTTTGGCTACTAGCCAGCCTTTTCTTTAATGTAGGTCGTTGGTTATTGTGTGGAGTTTCCATCGCTGGAAAAATAACCAACATTGAGTCGCTAGTAGAAAAAAATCTTTAAAAATTTAACTCGGAAATCAGGAAGCGGTTGAAAAAACCCAACCCAGTCAATAAGTGGATACTTCAAGAGACCAAGAAATTAAATTGCCGTTAATAAATTTACTTGTGCAGTCACTGGGTTTCTTGGTCTATTAAATTTCACCGTAAGATTTTATTGGATTAACTTTGCCCAGAAATTTTATTTTTTTACAGTAGAATGCTCCAGTCTCTGGATTTTTATTAAAAAATTTTTTCAAAATAAAAAATTACAAACTCAATAACAAATAAGATGACCGATAAAAAAAATTTTGAAATGTAATGAGGCTAAAGTTATGGCGCATTCCTAAAAAGACCGATTTCGACGTTACAAAGACAGTAAAACTGTATTTTTTAAAACTTAAACGGTTGATACTACTGTAAACTTGTAAAAAAGCTTATAAAATCCAAATTACACGCCTCGTAACACAAATTTAATTTTTAATAAAAAATTGTAGTGCTGACTTGCAAAGTAAAACGGAAAAAGAAAAATTATCCTCGATAATTGATAAGAAAAAAGGAAGAAAATAGTAAAAAAAGAAAAAAAAATGTTTGCATCCTAACCACTTGTGTTATGAGAATAATTAAAAAAATAGTGAGGTTATTTTAATTCCAAATGTTTCGCAGCATTCCCTGCTCAGATGATAAAAATTAGGCGCATGCGCTAAAGCTAAAACTCAGCTGATTAATAACGCCCCCAGCGTCCTGAGACTAAATTTCATTAGTACGAAGATACAGACATACAAAAGACCACAAGATTTTAGTTTTTTATTAATTATAATTAAACGACACCGAATTAGACCGCCATTTTTAATATGCTCCCACTCGGAGTCATTCTGAAGCTAATAAAAAAAAAGCGGTGTCAATACGTGAAATATTCTAGCGGCTAGAGTGTTTACAAGCAGAAAACACACTTACAGGATATTTTAAATTAATTTTTGTCATAATTAATCTTCCTAGCAGTAAATTACTGAGTTTATTATTTATTTTGACATAGCTTTATTCACTGTACATCGAGCAGATAACAAGCCGCAAGTTAAGCTAACGAGCATGTCTCCTCTTTCGGTTCTTTACTCGAAAAAAAGTACCGCAATACAGCAAACTATCAGCCAGTCAACCAAAACCACCATCACATCTTTCGTTTTTTATTAATTATAATTAAACGACACTGAATTAGACCGCCATTTTTAATACGATTCCACTCGGGGTTATTCTGAAGCTAATAAAAAAAAAGCGGTGTCAATACGTGAAATATTCTAGCGGCTAGAGTGCTTACAAGCAGGACATTTTTTTATTTTACTATAAATTTTCTTCTTTATATCCAATTTATCGATAATCTCGAATCTTATTCTTTCATTATAATTATTCAAATGACATAAATAACAAATACAATAGCTCAATCAATAACTTGCGGAAGAAATGACAATAAAAATGATAAACGATGGAAAGAATACAATCTATAATCTTGGAGAGTCATTTTCCGATAATTGACAATTAAAGCCATTAAACCACTCAACAAAAAATAAAAATAGCTTTACTTCCTTATTTACTGTTTACCTCACTCGATTAATCGTCGTCGCTGTAGTCGCTTATAAATTATAGCGCCAGCGTGCTATTTTTCAGAAGGAAAATAAGAAAATAAGGCCACCAAGAACGTCAATCGATTCTATTAAAAATGATAAACAAAGCTAAATCTGGCCACCTGTTCTGTTCAATGATCAATGCTCAATAATTACCAACCATTGCATTACTATCAACGATTAATACTAATCAAACATCGCAAAGATAATTGACAGTCAAAGTAAACAAACAAATTCTTGAAAATAAATGCAATTATATTTAAAATAAATGAACAAGTGTCCAAGGCAATGACGATGACAACCGACACTAGAGAAATGTAAGAGACATTGAATAAAGAAAATACGAGTGCTCCTTGATATTCTGACTATAGAAGTGACTCTACTCAGCTTTGTGGTAACATACTCCGCTCAGATGAAACAACGGCGTACATTGTGTATGACAGCCTCGAAGAATGATGCCCCAGTACTGGTACTGAGCTCTGGAAACTAAAACTGAAAACGCTGTACAGAAGACAGAGCACTATACCCAGTACTGAGAGGTTACATGCGCATACACTGACATGAAAGGAAAGAAGAATAAAATTTTTATAATAAAACAATCAACGATCATTTTTCACGTAAACTTTGCATACTTTGTGTCAAGAATTTCCGGGCTCAGAATTTTGAAGTACAAAATTAAGAATTAATAAGGAGATCTTATAAAAAATTCAACTAAATAAAATAAATTATTTAAATTTCAAAAATGTTACTGTCTGTAAAATTTGTGCACACAGAAAGAAAGAAAGCGTAAATTTTCTTAAATCAAGAAAATCTTAAGGAAGATTGAAAATTTCTTGAATGAAGTTGAATTTTTTTAAGCCAAGAAAATTCTTTACAATTTTTTTGGTTCAAGAAATTTTTTTTTTCTGTGCATGAGTAAAATTTGCCGACAAAATTTTATCATATGTCTCTCGACGGAAGTTGCAATTCACATGTAGTCTTTGACAAAAGTAGATTTTCACATGTATATATACATATTCTGGTTGATCGCGTTTGTCTCCAGGAATAGACGTTGAATTCAGGGTCTATATTTCGGAGCAATACAATATCTATCATCCATGTGTCACATACGAGCTTCATATCTCCAATATACATCTGTTTGTATGTAAACATGAATACATATTAAATTTATGCATGCAAAAGCAGTCCGCGGAAATAATTAAAGAGTTTGTTTGAAATTTATGTAAAATTTAGACAATTCTGGTCTTGCAATTTTGTACAATTTCACCCGAAAAATTTTCGTTACCTTCCATCAACTCAAAACTTCCATGATTGCAAGTTAATTTCGTTTTCCTAATTATTTTCTATTTTTTAATTTGGTTTTTTATTAAAGCGCGTTTTAAGCTTTTTAAAACAATTATTTATTTTGTACTTTTTAGTTTGATTAAAATATAATTTTTTAAAATTGTACTTTAATATGACCTTAGTCATATGCTCGTCTCAAAGATTAACCCATGAATGTCTCAATACTTGGCGCTCGGCACTGCCGTGTCTTCGGATATAAAAAACCGGAAATTCTGTCGATCCTGGTCCGGATTATCAGACAAGCTTATTAAATAATTTTATTTAAGGAGATCCAAGTGCCCTCCTAGTGTAAATAATGTCTGTAAAAAAATAATACGTAGAACTACTTTTTTTATACATAAATATAAAATTATTAAAATTTTAAATTAACTTAAAATCATTACAAAATTTTGTGAAATTTTAAATCTTGCTCATAAAATTGTCGTAAAAATTTACAATATTTTTTTTTTGATTAATTACTTATTACTCATTGCACTATTCTTACTTTTTGTTAAAAAAAAAAAAAAATTGTTTACTTCTTACTCTTATAAATTAATTTCTTCAAAATTTGAGTCTAAAATTGTCGAACAAATAAAAATTCAATCTCTTCATAATTTTTTTTCGACAATTACATTTCAAGGTTTTAAAAAATGACCTTAAGACTTAAGTATTATAATTTCATCACAAGCTATGAATTTTTTTATCTGAATATCTTGTTAATTTTTCGGAAATTGATAACTTAAAAAATTTTACGGATAAGTGTCTTTTGATACATCCAAAAAAAAAAAAAAAATTCCGCTGGTAAAAAATAGCCCATGAATATTATTTAATAAAACTGACCCGGATCTTTTGAGATGTAAACGATTGCAAGTTAATTAAATAAAATAAATACAAGATATAATATTATCAAGTGATTACATATTCTCACGGAGATCAACAACAACACACTTTACTCATTGATCATTGATCATTAACAACTTTATTATAATTACTATCGTTATTATATCATTATAATAATATTTTTTCTCATTTTTTTGTTGTTTGTTATAAGCTACAAGATTTGTTTAGCGTTACATAAAATAGCACCTGAGAAAGGCGAGAGATTAGGCCTCCAACCTTGACTCAATGATTGCATAATTATTTACGTTTTGAATTGAATATTTAATTGTTTTGTATTTGTATATTATATACTATTTGTTGATAAGAATTATGCGGGATTCGTAAGAATTATATTTGTTTGTTATTTTAAGGATACTGTAAATATTTACTTTTTCTCGGTTTAAAGTTATGCAAACAAGTGCGCTTTGTGTGTTTTATTTTGTTGCGTGATATAATTTTCAAAAGAAAAAAAATTTACTTTAATCAAGAAAATTATTTTCAAAAGCTTCAATCGTTTTAATTTAAGTTGAAAAGTTTTTTAATTAAAAAATTTTATTCAAGAATTTTTTTTTATAATAATTTTTTGGGAAAATTTTAATTTTTTGAGGTAACCAATTTTCAATTTATTTAGAGGATTGATTCATGGTGAAGTTGATCGTAAATTATTTTTAAAATCGAAAGTAAGAGTGAAGTCAATTCTCTATTCAGGGTCGATAATTATTTGTAAAAGAAATAGTATTATGGTTTTTCTTTATTTTATGAAGGTTAAATATGGGGCAATTTATGCAAAAAAATTTGAAAGTATAATTAGTAATTACTAAAGAGTTGCGAAAGATTTTATTTATGTAGAAAAAATATTTTTTTAATAGTAAAAATTAGTTGTTTTTGAAAATGAAGATTAAGAAAATTTTTTTTTTTTATCTATTTAATTAAAAATGTTTTTTAGCAGTATAAAAATTTTAAAGTTATAATTTTTTTGCTTTTAAATAATGAGACTTTTTTTTAGAGTAGAAAAATATTTAAAAAAAATTTTAATATTGACTTTTGAAACAGTAAATAAATTGAATATTGCAATAGAAAAAATTTTTTGGTAATAATTTGATAATTTTTTATATTTTAAAATAAATTTTTGAAGAAAATTAAAATTTCGTACTGACGAAATTTTTTAATAGAAATTTTTAATTATTAGACCAATTGTTTTTTATTAAATTTTATATATAAATTTTCTAAGTTCAAAAATTTTATTATTATTATTATTATTAATTATTACGATTAAAATTAGTGTAAGTTTCAATGAAATTATCAATTTGAAGAGTGTAAAAAATTATTCCAAGTTTTTTAAAAATTTTCTAATAAAAATTTTAATAATAATAATAAATAAAAAAAATAAGTTATCATTATAATTTTAAAAATCAATAAAATAAATTTTTTTACAACATATTTTTTACCAACATTTCAACATAAAATATTGATGTCTTCTTTTAGACTCGTAATATGTCTTAATATCAAGTCAAACTTTAAAAACTTCAGTTAACTCTCAAATTTTATTTTTTTTAAATGTCAAAACGTCTTTAAAATAATCAATCTAAACGTAAAAAAAATTTACTTTTATTATAAAAAAAAAATTAGAAAAAACATTTACACAAAAATAAAATTCTATCAAATTAAAAAAATTAAAATTTATTTTATATAAAATAAATGTCATCATTCTCCTCCTTGTATATTTACGTCTATAGAAACAGCCATCAATGATTGGTAGCAAAAATAATCAGCATAAATAATAATTAGTAATCTGCGCTCGCACTTTGATCGCGTCATATTTTTTTATTTAAATCGCCGCGTGACTTTAATATCTTCAATAGTACTTAAAAATATCCATAATATCCATACATTAATAATAACATACGATAGATACCGAAGTTATTAACTATAAAATTCAAAAAATATATCTTTTTATCATATATATCATTATTCGCGACATGACAACTCAGACGAACAAGCTCAATGGAGTCATACGCTTCCTCATTTCTTAAAACCTGATCTGTGAATAAGAAATTCGTGACTTCATCTTCTTGGCTGATAGGATGCTACCGTAATATATAATATATCGTATATTTAATAGTATTGGGTGTGATGAAGGAATCACCGATGAATATCACATGAATTATCAATTTTATATTGAAAGGATATAAAAGGATATATAAGCTCCGCTCGGATTTAATAACTTTTTTCGCCTCTTTATGTTTTTTTTTTACTTTTTATTTTTTATCTTCAAGGCTGTTTAATTACTCGAGATTTATTTTTAAATTTAATTACCGGTTTTTTTATTTCTTTTTGTTTACTATTGCTCATTGCGAATATAATTTGCTAAATAATTCCGGTTATTTTTGTCTTTTACGTAAACTTTTATCTTAATTATCTTACTAAGGGATTTAATACTTTCAGATGCTTATAAAGTCCTTAAAAATTGCAATTTTCATCTTGAAAAATAGTTTTAGTAGACTTGAGTAGTACCTTTCTGAAAAAACAAAATAATACTGTCAATTATTTTTTTTTTTTAGACAAAAATTAGAAAGCTTAGACAATAATAAGAAAGCTTGTTATTTTTTTAATTAAATTCAATGAAAATAAAATTTTTTTTTAATCGTTAATTGTATTAAATTCTTAATCAAATACACGGTTGGTGGAATCTCCATTTTACATGTAAAAATTACAATTTGATTAAATATCCCGTAAACTTACCATTTTTTAATTTTTTTATTAATTTTTAGGCTACGTAGATTAAATTTCCAAAATTTTCAGAAAGTTTTAAAAATTTGACTACAGTAGAGGAATAAAATAATTATTTACAATAATTAAATACATAAATATAAAATTATTCTAATGTCATCGGCTCTTAATAAGTTAACAAATTATTAAAATTTAAACTTAACTTAAAATCATTACAAAATTTTGTGAAATTTTAAATCTTGCTCATAAAATTGTCGTAAAACTTAACAATATTTTTTTTTGATAAATTACTTATTACTCATTGAACTATTCATACTTTTTGTAAAAAAAAAAAATAAATTGTTTACTTCTTACTCTTATAAATAAATTTCTTAGAAAAAAAACTTAAATAATTAAAGTTTTAATAATAAAAAATGATTTCTATTGTATTTTACTCATTAGTCACCTGTATTTCCTTTATTATTTTTATCTTTGTAAGCTTGTAGAAATTCCAGCGGTATTTACTCGAAATATCGAACTAAACTTGTATTTATCGGTCGTTTGTTTCATTTATTGCAATCGTCATTCGTCACATGATTCACCGCAAACAAATATTAACTCCAGTAAAATAAAGTTATAAATAAATATTAAAAGTAATAAAATGAATTTTAAAAAAATATTTCGTCACTGTTGATCGGTACTTAATTGACGATAAATTTAAGCGAAACTAGTAATTTTCATTTTCTACATATAATGACAAACTTTATTCAATAAGAATAATGATAAATTTATTATCGAGTAGATAAAAATACAAATAACGAAAGAATAATATATTAATAATCGATCTTGACCCCTTTTTAGGGAAAGAAAATATTTAATATTCAAATGTTGAATTTAATGGTTAATGTGATTTGAAAAAGTGTATAATAGCTGAGTACATATCGCAGGTTTATTATTAGCTGAGTAACTAATATTTAAAAAACTTTGTGTACTTTGTTATTGCGATTGCGCAACTATCTGCAGCGATCGGTTTACCGAGTGTACTTGTAATGGCACGTGTAACTAGTCACGTACTTGGTACAGTCAGTCAGCGCAATCGGAGCCAGCAATTACCCAGAGATGAGATCAAGCTACCGAATTTTTTATCTTTATTTTCTAAGTTAGGCCGGCTGACATTTTTTTTATGATTCACTGGCATTGGCATGCTTTTTACTTATTAAGGTCAATTTTACGCGATACACAGTAAAATATTTTTTGGATTTAAATTCATTTTTACTTTATTACAAAATTTTAATTTAATTTTTTTTTTTTGTAACAAGTAAAAGCCCGAATTATTAACAGGGGTCTAAATATTGACACCCTAAATTATTTTTAAATATATTTAATCATCAGTAATAATAATAACTGTCATATAAATTTTTATTAAATTCTAATTAATTAAAAAATTGAAAAAAATTACTGTCAGTTCAAAATATTAAATATTAATTATTAAAAAAAAATAAAGTTACCACCAGTTCATCAAACCAGCTTACGAACGTTTATTTTCTTAACAACTTTGATTAGAAAAGCATTTTTTTAAATGCCGAGTTTAAATTAATTTCTTCATCTAATAATATGATCTTTTTTT
>JZSA01004279.1:0-11760 GCA_000956155.1 Cotesia vestalis | reverse complement strand
ATAATAATAATAATAATTTCAATGTAATTAATTATTATTTAAAAAAAAATTTTCTAAGTTTTTTAATTACAAAAAATTTTTCTTAAAAAATAATTAAATTTTCTAAAATAAAAACACTCGTAAAAAATTAAGACATACTTAAAAAGTTTAACAAAATAAATAAATAAATAATTACTCTCTTTAAAGTAATAAAACCCGCAAGCAAACTACTGCAATTACCTTTTCTTCTTCTCAGTAAATAAATCCCGCAATACTCAGTTTATTACAGCTCTAAAAA
Organism: Cotesia vestalis; assembly: GCA_000956155.1. NCBI lineage: Eukaryota > Metazoa > Arthropoda > Insecta > Hymenoptera > Braconidae > Cotesia > Cotesia vestalis. Next base: position 11,483 of record JZSA01004279.1, on the reverse strand, counting down.
TCCCCTTTAAACTTTTCAAAAAACCGGCGGGAAAGTTTGCGTCAGAAAAGCGCACTAATAAAATAAAAACAAACGAGTTTCGTCATCGTCAGTGTCATAAATAATTCTGATTTATTATTTTCTGAGTCTAAATTTAAAAGTTTTGTTGAAAAAAAATGATTTGACATTTGAGAAAAAATTAAATGAAATGATTAAATTACCAAAAGTCAAATTTCAAACTTTTAGGATCAAGATTATTGAGCGCAAAAGCTATAAAATAAGAAATTACTTCAACTGCATTAAAATAACCTCTAATGGAATACTTGGGTGAGATAATAGCTCTGGGTATCGACAGCGTTATCCTGGTGGTGTGTCTTCGTCAGTATTTTCACTGTCGGCTGGCTGTAAATTCTGTCAAGGTAATTACCTATAATCTTTTTAATGTGTTATTAAAATTAGCAAAAATTTTTAATTTTAATTTTTTATTTTTTTAATCAAAAAAAATTATAAATAAAAAAAATTTTTTTTTTTAATGGCACTTAAAATTTTTTTAATTTTTTTTCAATAAAAAAATTCTAAATTTATAAAAATTAATTTAGCAGATATTTAATAATTTTTTTAACAAAAAAATTATGGAAAAAAATTTGACATAAAAATTTTGAAAAATAAATAATTGTTAAAAAAAAAAATTAAAAAATTGTGAAGTGACTGCTAATTAAATAAAATCAAATTTTCTACATGACAGTTTTTTTTTTTAAATAATTTTTTTCAATAAAAAATTTCTAAAAATTTTCAAATGTCAAATATTTTTAAGAAACTAAAATTATCAAACACTTGGCAATTTTTAATCATTAAAAATTATAAGTAAAAAAAATTGCACTTACAATTTTTTAAAATTATAACTATAAATATTTATTATCAATAGTTACCAAAATATTTTAGTCTATTTCAGAATGTCCAGATCTGTGATGTCGGCGTTGACTTACATGAAATTGTCAAGTCTGCAGAGACGGACAAATTTAATTACGTCGCGTTCCGTGGGATCGTAAAACCTCTCAGTAAACCTCTTAATGGCATCAACAATCCAGCTATCACTGGAGTAATTCAGCGGCTCATTGTCAAGGAACATGTAGTTGCTAGAACTACTGCTGGATTCTGGTAAATTTTTTACAAAGATATAAGCTCATCCCGATGTTAGACTCATCAAGAGCTTTTATTTGAGTACCCACATCAATTTTTCATATATTTTATATATTTATCTATACAAGCATAGAATTATAACGTCAGATAATTTAAGCACCCCTTGAAATAAGGTACTAAATTAATTTATAATTTTATTAATTATTTTTTTTCATATTAAATAGGTCAAATGAAGAACGTATAGTGCAAGACGTCTACAATACAGTACCTTTTGCTCTTCAGAATGGATCCGCTAAAGTGGAAGTAACCGATGCATTGTCTGCAGAAATTCTTGACATGGATGTACTATGTGATGAATTTAAACCAAATGCCCCTACTGTTGCTGATCTCATCTGGGAGTTTTTTACCGGTATTTATTTTTAGATTTATTATTTGATTTTTTTTTAGAGAAAATTTCTCAAGAATATTCATTAGCTATAATTTAATTTAATTAAATTTTTTATAATATTAAAGCAAATAAAAATAGATAATTTTTAATAAAAAAAAAAAAATAATAAATTACTATTAAATAATAATTCTTATCAGCTGCACGGAAAAGACAAGATGACACTGGATATCATCCCAGATTATACTCAGTGATATCTGTGGTGAAAAAATTTTTTAGATAGTAGCTAGTATAATACAGATTATACTGGGTGATATCTAGATTATAATCAGTATAATCTGGATTATACTGGGTGATATCTGGATTATAATCAGTATAATCTGGATTATAATCAGTATAATCTGGATTATAATCAGTATAATCTGGATTATAATCAGTATAATCTGGATTATAATCAGTATAATCTGGATTATAATCAGTATAATCTGGATTATAATCAGTATAATCTGGATTATAATCAGTATAATCTCGATTATATTCAGTATAATCTGGATTATACTAGCTACTATCTGAAATTTTTTTTTACTCAATATAATCTGGGATGATATCCAGTATCATCTTATTTTTTCCGTGTATTTTTTAAGTAGAATAATAAATACTAATGTTTTGTTATTTTTTTTTTTATTTTATTAGGATTCCGTCAACGAGGAATGCAATCAACTGAAGAAATGCTGCGAGAAGGAGTTACGATGACAGGAGTAGGAGAACTAACACTAGACAAAGCTGGAAATTTAACATTACAGCCTCCAATAGATGGGACTCCTTTTTATTTAACAACAATGAATGTTGGATCCTTGTTACGAAAATTGGATGAACGTCGAAGAGTTTACAAGTTTGTTTTTTAATAATTAAAAAAAAAAAATTTTTTTTTTTTTTTTAATTATTATTTACTAAAAATAAATAAAAAAAAATTACAGATGCTTGTGTATAATTTTCGGGACCGTAGGCCTAGTAGTTGGAGGAATGGTGGTTTGTAAGTACCGAAGGGCTCGCAAGGAAAAAAGAATATCTGAGGAGAAGCGACAGAATTTAGAAGAGTCAAGGAAAAAACGTCGCCAGAGAGTTAGAGACAGCGAATTACGCGAAGATCAAATTTGCGTAGTCTGCAAAGAGAACCCAAGAGAAGTTATTTTGTTACCCTGTGGACATGTTTGCTTGTGTGAAGATTGCTCAGCAAGTATCAACGATTACTGTCCTGGTTGTCGGGCGGTGATTGAGCAGAAGAACGCTGCTTATATCATTTGACGAATTTTTTTTTTTTTTTTAGATATTTTAAATTTAATTGTGATTTGTAACTTTAATTTTTGATAAAAATTTTATTAATTTTGAATTTACTTAAAAACTGAAAAATTAATTTTTAATTTTAATTGTAATTTTTTTTTTAATTTTAATTTTTTTTAAAGAAATTCAAAATTAATTTTTAATAAATAATTTTATTAATTTTCAATTAAAATTTCATTAATTTTTGATAAAAATTTTATTAATTTTGAATTTACTTAAAAACTGAAAAATTAATTTTTAATTTTAATTGTAATTTTTTTTTTAATTTTAATTTTTTTTAAAGAAATTCAAAATTAATTTTTAATAAATAATTTTATTAATTTTCAATTAAAATTTCATTAATTTTTGATAAAAATTTTATTAATTTTGAATTTACTTAAAAACTGAAAAATTAATTTTTAATTTTAATTGTAATTTTTTTTTTAATTTTAATTTTTTTTAAAGAAATTCAAAATTAATTTTTAATAAATAATTTTATTAATTTTCAATTAAAATTTCATTAATTTTTGATAAAAATTTTATTAATTTTGAATTTACTTAAAAACTGAAAAATTAATTTTTAATTTTAATTGTAATTTTTTTTTTAATTTTAATTTTTTTTAAAGAAATTCAAAATTAATTTTTAATAAATAATTTTATTAATTTTCAATTAAAATTTCATTAATTTTTGATAAAAATTTTATTAATTTTGAATTTACTTAAAAACTGAAAAATTAATTTTTAATTTTAATTGTAATTTTTTTTTTAATTTTAATTTTTTTTAAAGAAATTCAAAATTAATTTTTAATAAATAATTTTATTAATTTTCAATTAAAATTTCATTAATTTTTGATAAAAATTTTATTAATTTTGAATTTACTTAAAAACTGAAAAATTAATTTTTAATTTTAATTGTAATTTTTTTTTTAATTTTAATTTTTTTTAAAGAAATTCAAAATTAATTTTTAATAAATAATTTTATTAATTTTCAATTAAAATTTCATTAATTTTTGATAAAAATTTTATTAATTTTGAATTTACTTAAAAACTGAAAAATTAATTTTTAATTTTAATTGTAATTTTTTTTTTAATTTTAATTTTTTTTAAAGAAATTCAAAATTAATTTTTAATAAATAATTTTATTAATTTTCAATTAAAATTTCATTAATTTTTGATAAAAATTTTATTAATTTTGAATTTACTTAAAAACTGAAAAATTAATTTTTAATTTTAATTGTAATTTTTTTTTTAATTTTAATTTTTTTTAAAGAAATTCAAAATTAATTTTTAATAAATAATTTTATTAATTTTCAATTAAAATTTCATTAATTTTTGATAAAAATTTTATTAATTTTGAATTTACTTAAAAACTGAAAAATTAATTTTTAATTTTAATTGTAATTTTTTTTTTAATTTTAATTTTTTTTAAAGAAATTCAAAATTAATTTTTAATAAATAATTTTATTAATTTTCAATTAAAATTTCATTAATTTTTGATAAAAATTTTATTAATTTTGAATTTACTTAAAAACTGAAAAATTAATTTTTAATTTTAATTGTAATTTTTTTTTTAATTTTAATTTTTTTTAAAGAAATTCAAAATTAATTTTTAATAAATAATTTTATTAATTTTCAATTAAAATTTCATTAATTTTTGATAAAAATTTTATTAATTTTGAATTTACTTAAAAACTGAAAAATTAATTTTTAATTTTAATTGTAATTTTTTTTTTAATTTTAATTTTTTTTAAAGAAATTCAAAATTAATTTTTAATAAATAATTTTATTAATTTTCAATTAAAATTTCATTAATTTTTGATAAAAATTTTATTAATTTTGAATTTACTTAAAAACTGAAAAATTAATTTTTAATTTTAATTGTAATTTTTTTTTTAATTTTAATTTTTTTTAAAGAAATTCAAAATTAATTTTTAATAAATAATTTTATTAATTTTCAATTAAAATTTCATTAATTTTTGATAAAAATTTTATTAATTTTGAATTTACTTAAAAACTGAAAAATTAATTTTTAATTTTAATTGTAATTTTTTTTTTAATTTTAATTTTTTTTAAAGAAATTCAAAATTAATTTTTAATAAATAATTTTATTAATTTTCAATTAAAATTTCATTAATTTTTGATAAAAATTTTATTAATTTTGAATTTACTTAAAAACTGAAAAATTAATTTTTAATTTTAATTGTAATTTTTTTTTTAATTTTAATTTTTTTTAAAGAAATTCAAAATTAATTTTTAATAAATAATTTTATTAATTTTCAATTAAAATTTCATTAATTTTTGATAAAAATTTTATTAATTTTGAATTTACTTAAAAACTGAAAAATTAATTTTTAATTTTAATTGTAATTTTTTTTTTAATTTTAATTTTTTTTAAAGAAATTCAAAATTAATTTTTAATAAATAATTTTATTAATTTTCAATTAAAATTTCATTAATTTTTGATAAAAATTTTATTAATTTTGAATTTACTTAAAAACTGAAAAATTAATTTTTAATTTTAATTGTAATTTTTTTTTTAATTTTAATTTTTTTTAAAGAAATTCAAAATTAATTTTTAATAAATAATTTTATTAATTTTCAATTAAAATTTCATTAATTTTTGATAAAAATTTTATTAATTTTGAATTTACTTAAAAACTGAAAAATTAATTTTTAATTTTAATTGTAATTTTTTTTAAAGAAATTCAAAATTAATTTTTAATAATAATTTTATTAATTTTTAATTTACTTAAAATCTAAAAAATTAATTTTAATTTTATTGAAATTTATTTTATTAATAATTTATTTTTATTTCAACAGTCTGGTGAAGATACAATAATGCGCTGCAAGCCACTGAAGTACACTTACGAAAAGGAAATAGTAATGTACGCCTACTACAAACAGCTCGTTTACTTCTCAACAGAGTGTATATTCGCTCCAAACGCGTATCGCGGACACACGAGGACTTTTCTAAAAAATTTAGAAAAAGTACGTCCGTCTTCAATCATTGACATCATCCATTCAGGTGAAAGACTGCAGGTCAAAGGGACTGTGAAGATGCCTGAGCGAAGACACTGCAGTCGCTGCGGATTCGTGTCCAGTCAGGAAATTTGCAAGGCTTGCATTTTACTCGAAGGGTTGAATCGCGGGTTACCTAAGCTGGGTATCGGCAAATCTCAACGTGCTATTTTTTTTCTAAGTCCAAAAAAATTTTTAGTTTGAAGAAAAATTGTTTTTAGCATTTCTCCACATTTCGGAGAAAACTACGTCAGTTCCCAAAAAAAAAAATTTTTTTATCGCCATATCATTGAATTTTTAATCTAATAAAATAATAAACTACAAGTTTAATTCTGGATGTATATCTTTATTGCATCAGATTGTTTACACGTAGCTTACATATGAATAATCATTAAAAAAAAATGATACAATTTACTTAACATTCCTTTGGGTAAATTCGCAGTTTTAAAATTAATTTACAATTTTATTTTTTATTATTTAATTTACAATTTTTTTTATCTACAATTAAAAAATTTAAATATTGCAACTGTTTTTTTTTTTTTTTTTTTTTTTTTTTTTTTTTTTATAAACAGAATCCGTATTAAAATTGTAATAAGGTAAAATACCCAGTTATTGATACTGGCCTAGCAGTTTGACACTTGCAATTTTATTCTAATTAAAAAAATCAAATGTTCTCAAAAAACCAATTTTCTTACAATTTATAATTTAAAATAATACGTAAAAATGTCAATATTTAAGAAAGTATTGGGCATTTTAATAAATATTTTGCAAACTATTGACATTTTTAAAGATATAAGCTCATTTTGACATAACACTCATCAAGACCTTTCATTTGAATACCCACATCAATTTTTTATACATTTTATATATTTATATATTTTATATATATATGTATATATGACAAATATATGATATTGCATGTGGGTACTCAAATGAAAGCTCTTGATGAGTGTAACATCGAGATAAGCTTATATCAATTAAATTTACAATTTTTTTCGAAATATTACTCAGAATTTTTTTTCACACAAAAAAAAAAAAATAAACTTAAAAATACTATCTCAATTAAAAACTTTTTTATTATTAAATATTTTTTAACAAAGCCCATTTTCATGATTGTAAATCGTCAGTTAGCATAATTTCCCACGAGAAATGTATCCCATTTACGAGGGTTGATTGTCTAACGTGAAATAGTTACAAACGGTACTGAGCTTTATATGCAATAATTCATATTTTTTTTTTTAAATATTTTTTAAAAAATATTTTTTTTTTAAATTTCCAGTCTAATAATTTCAGTTTCATTAATTAAAAAAAAATTGAAGATATTAATTAAAAATTAATCAATTCCATGCCCAGTGTGGATTAATACTAGCAAAAATAAATTTATCCGGCTGACCAATGTGCGAAATACTAGGAAATGATTTAGACCATTGAAAGGGAGTTTTTTGATCCGCCGACCAAGGAGGCCCAGAAGTAGCTTGAAAATCAACCAACCCTTGACCATTAACAAGCATAACTTTAGAATCAATAACCCCAATCGCCGTCGGTGTAGTTTCAAGATCACCCCGGAATGTCATCGTATCAATCAATGAAGGTAATTCTTTTTCAATAAATTTAAAATGAATACTCGAGTTTAACGATTTAAAAAACAAATTTAAATATTCTTCGTGGCCAAGCTTTGGTTTATCTGAATCAGACTCAATAATCTCCGTTGTAATTTTTTTATCATCTTCTAAATTAATATTTTCAATAATTTTCTCTGGATTATTTTCAGTTTCAACAATTTCAACATTCGGCTCTTTATTAATCTTAATTTTTTCTTGATTTGATAATAATGAATTGCCGTCGCAGAACAGATAACCCTTTTCTAGAAAAATTTTGGAATAATCTATCGCGTGAGTCATCACAGGATGCTGCTCAACAAGCCACACTGATGAATCAGCGGGGCGTAGAATCACCCATTGAAGCAGTTGACGCGTGTCTTCTGATCCGTCTCTTCGGGCGATTGTCCGCGACCAAGAATTAACGTCTGTTGCTAACCAATTAGCTGCCATTATTTTAGCCGCCGTCATTACAATGTTCTAAAAAATAAATATTAGACACATTAATTATGCAAAAAGGCACACTAGTAAAATTAAAAAAAAATCCCTGAACTCAGAAAAAAATTTTTTAAAGGCTTAATACAAATTTTTTTAATTTTTATCGAGAGACAAACACGATAACTTTTTAAAAAATTTTTTTTTCAACTCAATTTATTTTTTAATCTCTTCAATTGCCTCTTAAGAAGTTCAGTATTAAATATTGTAGCTTAATATTGTTTTGTTTAATTATAATTAATTTTTTTTCAGAAGAAATTTTTCAGTCTTCAATTCATTCTTTTTTTTATAATTCACTTTCTGAAGCAGAAGAGGGCGTTTAAAAAATTCTATCCGTGGGAAAATTTTAAATTGAATTGTAATAAAGTAACATTGTTTATTAACTGACATACTTACAGGTCTATTTGAATGTATATCATCTTCATGTATTTTACTTTCCAAATCAGCTTGAGAATCTTTTGACAGCGTTAAAGGAGTACCGGCAAGCACCATTAAATTTTTTATGTCTTCTTGATATAATCCATAATATTCATCCTGGGAAGATAAAGCGCCAGGATAAGATGAAAGGACAATTGACCGAGTTGGAACACGTTCGGAATTTTTTTCTCCATTTATATGGTAACCAAAAGTATATTTTTTTAACAATCTCAACATTTTTCTGTACCTGTAAAAAATAATTATTTTTTTTTTTATTATAATTAAATTAATAATTTATTATAATTAACAGATATTTAATACCAGAAATCCTGTGATAGAATAGCGGATGTAAAAAGAATTATAAAATTATTTAATAGATAAAGTTATTAAATTATAATAAAGTTAGCTGAAATTTTTTATTTTTTTAATTTTGTTTTATTTATTAAATTTTAATTAAAAATTGCAATTATAGTTTTTGAAATTTTTTACAAGTAAAAAAATTTTTTTTTATTTTTTTTTAATAAAAAAATCATTTTTTCAATGAAAAAAATTAATTTTTAATAAAAAAATTAATTTTTAATAAAAACAATTATTTTTTAAATTTTTTTAATAAGAAAAAAATGTTTTTTTAACAAAAAAAATTAAAAAAAAATTTTTTTTCAATTTTTTTATTTTTTTTTTAATAAAAATTTTTTTATTAAAAAAAAATTATAAATTAATTTTTAAATATCAGCAAACTTTATTTTTATAATTATTAAATAATTATAATTAAAAAAAAACTCACGGTGCTGCAGTATTATGAACGAGCGCAATAAGCGGTTCAACATCAGACTGCTTGGTTAAATTTTTCAATAAAATTCCTCCAATGCCAGCGTGCTGGGGATCATCAAGCCCAAAGTTAGACAAATCAGAGACCATCGCCAACCAGATGAAGTCTTCATCAGGAATTTCGACTTCTTGCTGATTCCGAGTCAATTCATAATTCCAGCCTTCCTTCAAGCCATCCAGCTGAGCGTAAAACAGCCTGACCATGTGCCAGAATGGATCTTCAGCTCCAAGAAGCTTTGCGTGACTCCGAGCTACCTCAGAGTTATCGCGGAGCTGCTGTCTGACTACGTCGCAAATTGCTTTGCGATCTCCAACACACACCGTGGCTATTGTGTTGTACCAATGAAGGTGAATCAAGAGCCACGTCAAGCTACCTTCTAGCAGTCCTGCTGAATAAGCTTGGATCTCGTCCGGAAAACTTGCCGATGTTTCGATTTCCAGGATCGACCAGCCTGTTTGATGCGTTCGGTGCTTGAAATACGCTCGTGCTGATCCCATTGGTAGGCTTGCTAGGTCGTTGTTTTGACCCCAGAAATCTACGCGGTATCCACTTTTACGGTTGTAAATTACTCTTGCTGAATATATTCCATCATTTTCGACTCTAGAAAAATTTATTTTTATTTTTTAATTAAAAAAATTTTGTTTTTTAAATAAATAATAATTTTTTTATTGAGAAATTTTAGAGAATTTTATTTCTAAGCTTGAGAAAGAAAAATTTTTTTTACAATAACTTTTTTGGTAAAAAAAAGTATTCTAAATTTGGAGAAAAAAATTTTTTTCTTGAGAACTATTGACATTTTTAAATTTATAAGCTCATTCTAATATTAAACTCATCAAGAGCTTTCATTTGAGTACCCACATCAATTTTTCATGTATTTTATATATTTATATATTTCACAAATACCATATATATAAAATATATAAAAAATGCCATGTGGGTACTTAAATGAAAGGTCTCAATGAGTTCAATATCAAAATGAGTTTATATCTAAAAAAATTTTAATAATTAAAAAATTACATTGCATCTTGTGAAAATTGAAATTTTTTAATATATAAGCTCATCCCAACATTACACTCATCGAGACCTTTAATTTGAGTACCCACATAAATTTTTCATATATTTCATATATTTATATATATCACATATATGTATATATGAAAAATATATCAAAAATGCAAGTGGGTACTCAAATGAAAGCTCTTGATGAGTGTAACATAGGGATGAGCTTATGTTTTAAAAAATGTCAATATTTGAAAAAGTACAGTGCAATTTAACACAAGTCACATAGTGACTGCAAAATTGCTAGTTTTTAAATAATTTTTCTAACGCTTAAAAAACTAAAATTTATAATTAAAAATTTTTAAAATAATACCTTTGACCAAATTCACTGAGAATAATAGCGCCTATACCAATAATTGCAACAGCAACAATGATATAAGTAGAAATGCGGGTTTGTAGCCACGAAGCTCCTACAACTTTCAACATCTTCTCTATTCATCTGTAAGCTACGTCGTTGATAATCTTCTGCCACCTATGGCAAAGTATTTCTTCATCCAACTTTATTTAATAAATTTAATTGATCCGATTAATGGACAATAATATAAAAAAAACTTTCTCAACCCATCGATTACAGATTTTTATTATTTGGCGCGCCTGCTTGTTTTATTATTTGATTCCTGTCTTACGGAAGGGAAAATACAACGTCTGGATCTGTAAAAAAAAAAAAAATTAAATTCATGATTAATTATAATTAATTAATTACTAATCCGGTTTTTGCCGTACAGATAAATAAATTCTGAGTAATCTTATTTGACAAGTAGTCAATTATTATCTCAATAATTATCACTTTATTAATCATATTCTCAGGTAGTAATGAAGGCTCAACTTTTTACACTCTAAATCACTCGCTCCAATTATTTACGTAATAAAATGTAACAATTATCTTTGTATGATTAATAATGTATTCTTTATAAAGAAGAAAGAAATAATGTAGAATTTATTTGCATTAATAATATAAAAATTAAACAATACCGCGTAATAGATATCAATTTTTTAAATTATATTTACTCAAATGAATCTATTGTTTGCGCTTATAATCATGACGTATCATTTTAATCTATAAATATACATTTATTGTTAATTTTTATATATATTACGCTTAAATGAACTTGAAATTTAAAAATATATTTTTTTTTTTATTTAAAAATTTTTTAAAAATAAAATTTTTATTTTCAAGCTAAAAATAAAAAATTTATTTATATTTTTTAAAATGCGACTTAAATTTTTTTTTTTTTTTTTTTTT
>JZSA01004277.1:0-61856 GCA_000956155.1 Cotesia vestalis | reverse complement strand
CCTTTCATTTGAGTACCCACATCAATTTTTCATATATTTTATATATTTATATATTTCAAAAATTGTATATATATAAAATATATCAAAAATGCATGTGGGTACTCAAATGAAAGCTCTTTTGCTAGTAATTATTACTATTATATTAAAATTTTAATAATAATAATAATTTAATTTTTTTAAAAAGTGTATCATAATTTTTTTTTGATTAATCAGCTAATTAAATTTTTTTTATTTCAAGGAAACATTATCAAGATGGCATACAGTATTTTGGTTAGCTGCAGGAATAAATTTATCTGGAAATTTCGTCTATTTAGTATTCGCCTCAGCAAAAGAACAATCTTGGAGCCGTGGTACCAGCAGTTGATGATCTTGTTTAATTAGAAACATTAATTTACTGCGTCGATCATCAAGTTCAGGGACTGTTGATCGCGTAGCTCTCAGTGCTTTTTAGTAAAACTTTGTAAGTTGGTTTTACGCGTGCTCATATTTAAAAAAAAAATTTTTTTTTTTTTTACAATTATATTTTATATTTTATTTTACACATCATTCCAAAATTAATTAAATTAAAATATTACTTCGCTGGAATCTCTGACGTATTATTTGAACTCGGCAATACAAATATTTAGACACCTGATCATTAAATAAATAAATGAAGAAGATTTATAGAAAAATATTTTTTCATACGGTGCTTAGCGTTAAAATTTTAATAACGCGTAATTTTAAATTTTATCAAATTTTTTTTTTTTTTTTTTTTTTTTTATTTTTTTTTTTTTTTACAATTATATTTTATATTTTATTTTACACATCATTCCAAAATTAATTAAATTAAAATATTACTTCGCTGGAATCTCTGACGTATTATTTGAACTCGGCAATACAAATATTTAGACACCTGATCATTAAATAAATAAATGAAGAAGATTTATAGAAAAATATTTTTTCATACGGTGCTTAGCGTTAAAATTTTAATAACGCGTAATTTTAAATTTTGTCAAGATTATTTTTTTTTTTTTTTTTTTAATTTAATAAATTTATCAATCTAGCATTTATATTAAAAAAAAAAAACATTAAAAATAATTTATTATCCAGTTAAATATATTTAATTTTAAAGTCGTACAAATTACAAAAATTTTGACAAAAAAAAAAAAATTTATTTAATAATTTTTTTTATTAAATCGCACATTAATTAAATTTAAGAAAAAAAAAAATTCTATATCAATTTTTATGCAAAAATATTTCCTGTTATGTAAAAAAATAATTGAATAGATATTTATGATTATTTATGACGTGTTTAATTATTTGTAATAACTTTCAAAGAATTATGTGAATTAAAAAAAAAATTATATGATTATAATGAATGTAATATTGACAGCAGGAAATATTTTAGCTGGAAATAAAATAAAACGTGAGCGCAAATAAAAACTCAGGACGTTATTTAAGAGGTATTTTATAGAGGATATGTAGATTTAAATGTTAGAGGCGTTTGAACTGTGAAAAAAAAATGTTTGCGCTGGGAACTAGATTTAATTTGTTCGAGCAATCGATTGTTCGCTTCACTGAATATTTTAGCGAAAGTATAAACTTTGAATGGTCAGCAAAAAAAATCTAGTCGGCAGAAACATTCCAGTGATTTATTATTTTAAATAACGGACTGTACAGGCCTTATGTGGTAACAATAATCCGAGGCATAGTTGACTCTTTATATTAAATATTAAAAATTAAATATTAAATATTAAATATAACATAGAAAAATTAAGAAGAAATTTAAATTCAGATTTATTAAAAATTAAAACGAAAAAAAAAAATAAATAATTATAAGAAAAATATTATGTGAGAAATAATTAATAAGTACAATCTATTGTTGCTTCTACTTTAGACATATCTTCGGTACCTTTAATGTTTCTGATTATTCATTGATAATAAATAAATTTAAGGTAGTTTGGAATTTTTTTTTTTAAATTGCACTTAAATTTAAAGATTTTTTTTTTTTTTTTACTAATTATTTAATATTTATTAAATTACATTTAATTTAGCTGTCACAATTTTTTTAATTTTCTTTAATGAATAAATAATAGTAAAAAAAAATTATTAAAAAAATAAAAATGCAATTTTTTGCAAAAAATTTTTTTCTTAAAAAAAATTAAAAAATTGTCAACTGACAACTAAATTAAGTCAATTGTCTACCAAACTACCTTAATTAATTACGATTTTATTTTTTTTTATATTTTTAATTTTAAGTAAATATAATTATTAATAATGATAAAAATTAATTGACAATAATACACTAATTGATTATTAATTCGTTAACATTAAAAATTTTTAAGAAGATAAATTTTTTTTTGGTTTAAGCTACAATTAATTTTAATTTTAATTTAATTGTTAATTAATTTGTTAAGTAAAAAAATTTTTAATTTATAAAATAAATAAAAAAATGTCTAATAATTTAAGTGTGATAGATAAAAAAAATATAAAAACAGTATTTGGAGACAGGATTTATTATGTACAAGTTACATAGATTGATCATTAATAAATTAATATTAATTATTAATTATTGATAATAAATATAATTATGTACCAATGTTACCGTGATAAATATATATTGCAAAAAAAAAGACATTTTAATTATTGTTTATTTTATTTTTTAACCTTTAATAATTTTTATTGATAAATTAATTTAAATTTGAATTTTAAAATTTTCGCGCCAAAAGTTTCTTCCCCTTCCCTTGCGTCGGTTATTCGAGTCACGGGGAGGCCATTTTGTATTTTGTAAAGTAACGGCTAAAAACTTCGACTCTTTGTCAGTAGCGGTCAAAAAATTGTCAAAATCATTTTTATTAATAGTATTTTTTATATTTAACAGTTCAGATTATTATTTTAATGATAATAATTGATAATTAAATATTTAAAATCAAATTATTTAATAAAAATGGCTGAATTTCGAAAAAAAAAAATTTTCGCGAATATTTTTGGGGTTAAATTTTTTTAATTTTTTTAATTAGCGTAATTATTGTTGTAAATAGTAAAATTTATTATTATTAAAATAATATTCGTTAAAAACGCAGTTGGAAATAATTTTTGACACTGAAAATGAAGTTAGCTGATATTTCAAAATTTTTGTAAATTTTTTTTTTTAAGAAATTTCAATTAAAAAAAAAAAAAAAAAAATTTTAAACTTCAGATAACTTCAGTGTCATAAATAGCAGACATTTTGTTTTTTTAATTTAATAGCAGACATTTTTGTTTTTTTTTAATTTTTGCTACAAATAAATTATAAAAAAAAATTTTTTTTAAAATTTGCTTTTGTAATTTTTTAATTACATTAAAGTTAGCTTTCAGTTGACAATTTTTTAATTTTATTTAGCAAAAAAATTTGTTACAAAAATCTGTTTTAAAAAAATTCCATTTTTTTTTTTTTTTTAATTTTTAGATGTCAATTTTTTTTTGTTATAATTTATTTGTTACAAAAATTAAAAAAATTATTAAATATCTGCTAAATTAATGCTCATAATTTTTTAAAATTTTATTTTAAAAATAAAAAAAATTAACAAATGTCAATTTCAGTGTCATAAATTTTTCTAAAAAAAAAAGTGGCCAAAATTTTTGGAGGGAACAAGTTATCCTACTGCGCATGTCCGCGCCGTCGTCAGGTCATTCGTGTTCGAAAAGTTTTCGCGTCATGTTGTGTTCTGTGAGCTTGTGTGTCTTGTGCTGTTTTTACATTGTTCTTAATAATAAATAAATAAATTAATAAATAAATTAATCCGGGACATGTTTTTATAAATTATTCTAGTAAATTCAGTGTAATAATAAAATAATAATAATAATCATTTTTAACTCTAATCGTGATTACTGTTCAGTGTTTTCTAAAACAAAAGTGCGGAAGAAACAAAGTGTTTAATTATTTTTATTTTGGCGGGAATTTTGAAAAAATTAAAAAATCTGTGAAAATTAAGTTAGCCGACTTTTAAAAATTTTTTTTTTTTAATGATAAAATTATTGCAAACAAATAAAAAAACTTTTTATTTGTGAAAAATTTAAAAAACTATCAGTGCAATTTTTTAAAAACATTTTTTAGTTCTAATTTAACAAAAGAAAAATAATTAAAAGATTTAAAACGTCGGCTAACTTTAGTGTGATAAAAAATTTTATTTATAAAGTGAAATTTGGTAAGTAATATTTTTATTTTTAAAATTTACTAAATGTTAAATGAAAATTAAATTAGCCTACTTCTAAAAATTTTTAGAATTTTTTTATTTTGTAAAAATTAATACAAAAAAAATTTCATTTGTAAAAAACTTGAAAAACTGGAATAATAATTAAATTATCGCAAAAAAATATTTTTTAAAAATTGCACTTACAGTTTTTAAAGATTTTTACAAATAAATTTTTTTTTAATTTTTTTGTATCAATTTTTTCAATGAAAAAAAATTATAAAAATTTTTCGATGCCGGCTTCTTTAATTTCAATTGTCAACTTCAGTGTTATAAATCTTAGTAATATTAATTTTTTTCAGAAACAAAAAATGACGGATTTTTTATTCTAACAAAAAAAAAAATGGAAGATTCATTGCTGAGAAAATTAAATCTTAAAAAAAGTAAGTACTTAAATAAAATAAAATAAAACAAAGTTAAAAATGAAAATAAGTATAACTTTAAAATCGCAACCGATTATTATTTATTCTCTTGAATAATTAATACAAAAGAACTCTCACGAGAATCTTTATATATTAGACATAGCAACTTTCCCAGCGTAATTTACAAACTTTTTTAATCCAAGTAATTTGAGAAGCAAACTCGAGCGTTTAACTAAAACGGGGGCTAATATATACGTATCTAGGATCTACATACATTCTATAGACTGCACACATGTAAATATGAATATATACATTTATATATGTACTTGTACAGCTAGCTGGTTACAAGTCGATGTACGAAAGTTTAAGTACAAACTCGACTACGTGGCGTTTGTAGAAAAGGTATCTTCATTCTCCACTCGCACTTATAACACGTATACCTCGTGAATGTTTTAACGATTTATATAGCAATGATACCAAGCTGTCTATACATTTATACTCCTGTTCAATTGTATTTCTGGTCTGAAGCCCGAGCTATATACAGCAACAACGTGGCCGATACTCACCCCATGGATTTATTACCACGTGGTACAATCCGGAGCCTTAAAAAGTTAATTCAGTAGCTGAATCATGTTTCTTCTTTAACAACAATTAAATCGTAATTTGATAGAATAAATTTAAAAATTTTTAATAGAACTTTTGTTTGAATTTCCAATACAAGTTTTATCTGAAACTAAAATTATTGGACATCGACAAGCCCGTAAATGAAAAAACCAGTGACCACAAGTGGAAAGGTGTGTGGTGGTGTTTGTGCGCTTGTTTGTATACTGTCCAAAGGTTACAGGCTAGTTATGCTGCATATATTGCATATTTACCTTTGCAGTTAGCGGCACAGGCGGGGAGGATCTATATATATATATATATATATATATATATATATGTGTGTATGTGTAAAAATATATTTACACGTGTTGTACTTGCGATATGCTTATTCCCTTGATTATATATTCCTCGGAATTTAGTGCTTTAGTTAGTGGTTAAAACTGCGTGGGTGCAGACATGTAAGAACAATGACTGGGGATCTTTTAATTATTTACGGTTGATTATTGGTGAGTGACGTGCAATTAGTATATGCTTCTTGTTTATTTTACAGTTATTTTTAATTGGCTTTTGGTGTTAAGTTTAATGGATCAAGGTTGTAATATATTGCAAAAGTTACAAGTATTTTTGTTTAATCAATGATAAGAAATTTAGTATTTCTTCAGGAAAATTTGAATTGGTAATTAGAATTGCAATTTAATTTTAAGTTACTAGCAATATATTTACCGCAAGCAAGACATATATTAGTCCAAGTATTATTATTATTCTTGCTACGACTTTCTTTCAATTCCTCAACAAATAATTATTTATTTGGCAACTCGCACCTCCACTCTTGAAGTTATATTTCAATTTATAGAGAGACTAACGCTTTAATAAAGCAATCTCTGGATTTATTTTAAAGTTTCCGACTATTTAGACCTTAAAATACTAAAACAAAACGTTATTAACAATAAAATTAATAAATTAATAAATGTGAAGCTGTCAAAGAATCTATTTTTTGTTGATGGTAATTAATTCCTCGGCTTTACCGGTCTGTAAGCGAAAAACTTTGGACTACTTTCGCCACCTGTCGGCTAAACCAGACACTATTTAATGTTGATAAAATTTTTTGAACTAAAATTATCTAAAATCTAAAGTAAAATATTGAATTTATTGAAAAAGGTTTTAATTATCAAAAAAATTTCTTATAATTTAAAATATTATAAATAAAATATTTTCACATTAATTCAGATAAAAAATATTGCTTGTAAATACTCAACCGAATTGTTAATTACTATAATTTAATAAAATGAATTTTCCATTTGTAACTCAATTTAAACTTTCATAATAAAAAAGTTTTGTTTCACTTTTTTGACGTGCTTTTAATTAAATTCGCGTAAAAAAAAGGCACGAGCGCGCAAATTATAAAAGTAATATTATAATAGATTGAAAAAAAAAAAGTTTTATAAATAACCAACTTAAACTTTTATTCAGGACATAAATTTTCTATTATAACTGTATTAAAATAGAATCAATTGACGGGGGAGAGAAGGCATTGCGGAAAAAAGTGTTTGAGATTGTTTGAAAAGCCGGATTTCGAGGACGTAAATTGACGGTTATATAAAGTGTCATCAAGTAGTAGCTTACGGCGGGTGTGTGTTAAGGGGGTGCGATAAATCGGTGAGATGTGGATGATACTACGGTGGTTGTTGGGGCGTTACGTCTTCTGGGAACGCCTGTACTGCACCTCGAGGGGATCGGAAAGTTTTAGTTTTAGCTTTAGTCTAACTCTAAGAAGCAAGGAGGAAGACAAGGACGAAGGGTGAGAGTCTTATTGGTCAAAGGGTAGTTTCAGCTGACGACGCTCTTATTTTTTTATTTATTTCCGTGTTATGGACGCTCGACTTTCCATTTGTTTTTTACTTTTTTCAGCTGGCCAATCAATAGATTTCGTAAATTATTTATTGCCAGCAGATCGGGGAAGATTATATCTGTAATTTGATTGAAAGATATTTTTTTTATCTTCAGAATTTTTTCTTTAAATTTTGAAGGAAAAAAATAATTATTTTAAAAATTTTTAATTAAAAATTGAAAAAAAAATTTCAACTTTATTTAAGATTATTCTAAAAAAAATATTTTTTTTTTTTTGAAATATGATCCAATTAATTGATTTTCAATCTCTTTGAAAAAAAATAAAACCAAATTATATTATCCAGGAATTTTTCATAAAATAAAAATATTTAAAATTCAATTTAACTTGATGCACAAAAAAATTGCAATTTAAAAGTTCAGTATTTAATTTCACAGTTAAATTTTTTTATTAAATTAAAAAAAAAATGCCAGATTTAAAAAAAATAAATATTATATAGAATTAAAAGTAAAAAAAATTCCCCGGTGCTTTAGTCTCCGCTGAATATTTGAAAAATAATTATAAAAAATAATAAAAATGAAAAGTTAAACGAGAAATTATAAATGTTAGTGTAAATTACTCATTAATCATTACCCATCGGGAATAGTAAACTCAACGATGATTACAGACGTGAAAACTTTTTAACGTATAAAAAGTTTTCTCAGTAAACTCCGAATGAGCGGGGAAGCTCGCGAGTTTATAGAACCTCGGGTGGTTCGAGGGATGAAAGTGCGCTCCGGAAATTAGTCGGCAGTTTCCGCAAAGTTGCCAACGAATAATCTATATACTGCTACCAGTGTTTATGCATTCATTATGTAATTCAACTCATAAAATTAAATTCAACTAAAAATCAAAAAGTCATGTTAATTAAATTGGTTAACTTTTATTTTTTAGTTCTGTCCTTTATTCCTCCGTTTCGGTGAAACGGTCAATTGGGTGGTCAATAAATCGGTTGCTTATTGACTTTGACGATATATTTACATTATAATTTGAGTTTAATTAATTAAATTTCAAATAACATTTCTTGAAAATTTTGACTTAGAAATGTTGACTTTTTTTTTTTTTTTAATTATAAGTTCATCCCGATGTTATACTCATCAAGAGCTTTCATTTGAGTACCCACATCAATTTTTCATATATTTTATATATTTATATATTTCAAAAATACTATATATATATATATAAGATATATAAAAAATGCCACGTGGGTACTTAAATGAAAGGTCTTGATGAGTGTAACATCGAAATGAGTTTATATCTTAAAAAATGTCAATATTTAAGAAAGTACAGGGCATTTTAACAAAATTCATTATTTAATAAAGTAAAATTTTATTTATTTATAGTTCACAAATCACGGAATTTTTAAATTAACTAAAAAAATCGAGAATTTATCAGCTCTAGAATTTTTCTATTCAATAAAACAATTTTTCTATTAAAAAATAATTATTTTCCTCTTAAATATTATTTCCAGTTTTCTCAATAAAAATTTCAATAAAAGTATTATAAATTTAAAAAGTGAAAAGTTAAAACAAATCTTCTAAAAGTACGTCCTACATTTCTACCGCAGAGCCCACACTCTTGCCAGTAGTACAAACCGGGTGCAGGTGTACGTGTGTCCAATTGGACCAAGACCAATTAAACGTTGAGCTAGAGCGCGCGAGGGGAATCACAGTGACGTCGCTGACACGTGAGGGGAAGGGTCCCGTTCGCGAAAGAGTAACAGAGACGATTACATAGAAAGTTGGAGTACATTCGTAGATCGGGATAATGGAAGAGTCGGAAAAGGAGAGGGGGAAGAAGGCGCGAGGCAGACAAGGGTAGAGAGGGAGCAGAAAGTTTAAGTTACGGGTGAAAGAGCCGGAGCTTTTCGCGTGGAGCTTGAAAGAGACAGCCTGAGAAGTTTTTCCAAGAAAAACTTCTGGTGGGGGACTCGCGAGTCGGGGTTGTCTTTTCCCAGCGAACATGGAATGAGGTCGGCTGACTGCTGACTGGGTTAGAGCGAGAAAACAACTGACAATTCATTGGAGGAGGGAGCTTCGGGCTTCAGAGAGAGAGAAACTGGATAAAACGGGCTAGTTAGTCTCGAGTTAACGGGAGAGAGGCTGGGACAGATGCATCGATCGGATTCCGGTGTAGAATGGTATGAAAAGCTTCTCTAAGACTCGTGGCAGGAACAACACAGAAGACAGAGAGGGAGGAAAAGTTTTCCGAAACGGGAATGAGAGTTCTAAGATGGGAATAAAGTATTTCTTTGTCTTTCTCTATCGTCGGGTCTTTGTCGGTAGATTTTTTGCTCCCCTCTAGATCTAAAGCTAGACTACTGTACTCTAACTCGTGTCTTGTACTTGGTGAGGGTTCTAGGTTCTTGTAAGGAGACAAGGGTGAGAGTAGCGCAAGGGGTAACAGATGAGAGTGGAATGGGTATTTGTAGAGTTCGCCTTACTGTAAAACTTTGTGAGAACAATTTATTACGGATATACGTGCCATTTAGAGACTCTCAAGTTATTATGACGGAGGAAAGTTTATCAAACTTTTTTTATTTGGATTTTAAACTTTTCAAGAATTATGTTTATACTATTACTGTGTTTTCTCTGTCAGAGAGGTATAAATATTAAGTATGCAGGAGAAAATTTTGTATTGAGTTAACTTTGGTGAATCCAAACTTTGTTTAGTTTTTTTTTTTTTTTATAATAGAAGCATATCGTGAGTTTGAGTTTTTTTATAAATTCAACTTTGAAAAATATGATAAAGAAATTTTAACTTCAAGGATTTATAAAAGGAATTATTTTTTTAAGCAACAGTATTCAATATTTTAGTTCAAAAAATTCTACCAACAGTAAATAGTGTCTGGTTTAGCCGATAGGTGGCCAAAGTAGTCCAAAGTTTTTCGCTTATAGACTGGCAGGCCGAGGAATTAACTACCATCACCAAAAGTTAGATTCTTCGACTTGTTCGACAGCTTCAAACATAATAAACACCTCTAAATGCTAACACATTTATTAATTTTATTGTTTTAATATTTTAAGGTCTAAATAGTCGGGAACTTTAAAATAAATCCAGAGATTACTTTATTAAAGCGTTAGTCTCTTTATAAATTGAAATATAACTTCAAGAGTGGAGTTGCGAGTTGCCAGATAAATAATTATTTGGTGAGGAATTGTAAGAAAGTTTTAGCAAGAATAATAATAATACTTGGAATTATATGTGTCTTGCTTAAAAAAAAATATATTGTTGGTAACTTGAAATTAAATTGCAATTTTTTATTTTTGAAAAAGCACTTTAACTATAAAAATTTTTTTTCCTAACTTTCAACGCACATTATTTGTGTTCCGCACGAGTCGCCCTTGCGGCACAAGACAGGAGAGAGGGACGTTAAATTTTCATGGTAACGGTAATCGATTCACCACCGGCTGGTACACACTCGAAGATGGCCGTAGGTCATGGACTCGAGTCAACTGAACCGCCTGGCAAATAGAAATAACACACCCGGGTTTTACAAACCGAGCATCAGCCTCGCACACACGCTCTCTGACACACAGATAAGACCAGAAGCAGATTAAAAGTCGCTGTGTATCTCGATTCTCCTACCACTCAGTTTTCCCTCTCCCAGCCCTCGAATCTAGTTTATCAAATGGGCCGATGCTTGGACAAACTGTTACACGTTTGCTTTCCTCTAAAAAAATAGCTGAAAAAAAAAAAAAAAAGCAAATCAAGCAAAAACGTTCGATAGAAATGAAATGAAATGGGAAAAGTTGAAAGAAGAAAAGTAATGGGACAAACTTTTCGGATAAACTTATAAAGTGTTCTATCCAGAGGACAGAATTGACAGATTTGATTTGAAAGTATAACATCCACTTGTTACGCCGGTGGACAGTTAGTTTGCCATCGAGTTAGAGTAGCTCGGAGTTTAAGTTTCGGGTGGAAGTTTCCCAGAGAAGGAGGAATAGAGGAATAGAGAACGAGCAAGGGGTTGGAGTGAGTTGAGGACGGCGCAATTGTATAGCAGTGATAGATAAAGAGATAAAGTGTGACAAGAGATGGAATACAGTTGGTGTAGCCCGTTGCCAGGGCAATGAATCGCAGATTGACGCAGGCGTCAGGAGATTGTCGGTGCGCATCCGCTTCATCTGTCTTTTCCGTGTTTCACCCTCTGTCATTCCCCCTTAAGCTCTATTCATCTTTATCTCCATATAAATACAAAGATAAACATAAATACAAATAAAAAGACACATCAGTCAAACACTCTAGCAAGAAAAATAAAAATACGTAAACTTTTAAAGTTTGCTTCCCTCCGGGAAAAAACCTCCAGGAGGCAGCAGCCACTTGTATAAAACTTTTCCCAGCCAAAGTGTAAGAAAAGAATGAAAAGTTTATAAAAGTTTTAAGGAAGGGTCTCTCTCCGAGTTTTTACTTAAAAAGTAATAGGACTAGAGTTCGCAGTTTCTCCTCTTCTCCGGCGTAACACCGTCATCTTAGCTCGAGCAGCAGAGGGTGTTTGGGATTCCGCGGCGTGCCGGGTAAACTTTCGTGGCAGTTTCGCCAGCGAGGTAGCCGTAGGAACTAAGGAGAGGGGGAAGAACGAATAAGCTGAGTGGCTTGGAACGCGCCGGCAGTTCCCGCTAAGCGGCCGCCACGGCTGGAACTACAGGCTGCGTGCGATTCGCGCGAGTGGTGGGAGCATGAAAATCCCTGAGCGCGAGTGGGGACACGCGGGAAATTTCAATGTCGTTCTCTAATTTTCGGAGTGATAGACCTTTAATCTACCAGAGATTTTTATTCTCTCTCTAATTCACTGGACTGATTGATGACACTAATCAGTGATGACATAACTAAACACTCAATTGGATGCATCCATCGCAAAAGTATCGGACAAGTCTTGATGCATCCAAACAAGATTATTAAAGTTAACTGTCTCGTAAGCTTTTTATCTAAAAGAAGTCTGTCGCTTCGCCCCTAGTGAGATATTGATTTCCCTTAGCTGACTCCCACGAGGGTCTCAATCCTTCTCTCTTCCTCCTGCGAGGCAGCATCACCACCAGCCGGCACGCGGCTCCTCGGCCGCTTTCACTTTGCCGTTCCCGTACCAGAGAACGCGCATTATTATCTCGCTATACATGTAGTTGTCGCTAAACATAGATATATATATATATATATTAGTGGGTGGTGGGCTGATATAAGTTTACTCACATTTGTCTGGTGCGCCTGCCCAGGAAAACCCCACGGCACGCGACTTTACAATGATCTACTTAGAGTTAAAGTGCTTACCAAGTCTGTTTGTTAAACTCCTCAAGATTCCAATTTTTATACCGGTTCGATCGATTGTTCTGCATTTGGATCGAGTCTTTGTGTAAGCTCTGATCATTATTTATTTACAGTTTGTAAATAATTTAGTGTTTGCAAACACCGCTGTGGATTTACGCGCCTTGATTTTACCCAAAGTTACGGTAATCGTTCCCGAGCTAACTTGGAAATTAAACTCACAAATGTAGACGCTTAAATTGGAAGATTTTGAGGGGGGTGTTACATTCGTTGCCTTTTTTTTTTTTTTTTAATATTAAAGGAACATTTAAAGACTCTAGTGCTTGCGACAAACTTTGGAAACTTTTTAAGTGGGGGAAGAGTGGGGATGCGCGCGTGCCTTTTAATGAAAAATATTTTGATAACAGAAAAGCACACTGCTAAGCGGCTAGTGGTCGAAAGCGGTTTATTTTTGGACGGCGCGTTTATCACGAATTCGATTGACCGGCACTCGCCTGACCAATCCCACGTGGAGCTTTTAATAACAGATTGACACGCTAACCGCGGTGTCAACAGCCAATTTTAGGGGAATTGAGTTTTGTTTTTTGGTTCGATGAATTTTGTGAAATGTTCAGGCGTGCAAGGTGTTTCTATTTAGGTGAAAGAGTGAAGGGGTGATTTGTAGGGGTGGATTTAAATGACACGCAACGGTGAAGGATATTGTGCACGCCAGTGAAAGCTACAATGACATTGGACTTGAGATAACAAACAACTGAATGCAAAAGCTCCACTTTCGGGTGTCGATGTTGGTTGTTGTGGGGACGGCTGTGTTGTGGGGAAGTTTCAGAGAGACAATTGTTGGTGCTGGGTGAACGTGACACGCGGGATAACGGTCAGCTGATCGAGTTTGTTTTTCAAGTACGGATACTTTTTTTATTGGTTGAGAAAAGGTGATTTATTTGAGAAAATTGTTTAGGTGATTTTTTTTTTTTTTTGGTTAAAAATTGTCTGAATAAAATTGAATTTTTAACTGATGTAATTTTTAATTTTTGACACTGAATTAATTTATTAAAAAATATTTTTAATTTTTTAAACATTTTTTTGAAAATAACGAAAAAATAGCTAGAAAAAAAATTTTTTATTAAAATTCGTCAAATTTTAGATACGACACTTAATTTTACTCAACTGGAGTGAAATAAATTTTTTTAATTTAGTTTCTTCACCTAAATAATAAATTTTTCAAATAAATCTCATATTTTCAACACACAATTTGTATTAGTACTCTTTATTTTAATTTATAGTAATTAAATAAAATAAAAAAACACAAAAAAATTACCTAAATTCAAAAGATAAGCATTTACATAAAATCCAAATAAAAAATTAGCAAGCAAAGCTAATTAACTTGTCATTATGTAATTAAATGTTGTTGTTATATTGTTCTTTAAATAGCTAGCAGTTGTTGCCGGCTTTTAGAATTATTCTTGCGTCTCATCCTTTAGAGACATCTCAGAGACCCTTACGAAATAATTCCCGGGGTTTCATTTATATTCTTCCTTAAAATAAAAATAAAACTGCGTTTTTTATTACACTCTTTTGTCTGTAGATTTATTCTAAAAGTCTGGGCTTGAAAAATTTATTTATTAAAAATTTTTTTACCAAGTGTTAATTAGTGTTGCAAACAATTCGTCAAGTGTTTTACAGAGGGTTAGTTAACCACTATGGAGCGCTGTCGAGAATCCAATCGTGTGGTATAATAGCTGAGCTAAACTACGAGGTAAACTATTGGGAAAACTTTATCGGAAGTCCGTTGAGCTAGAGTTGGTGTTGGTTCACAGGAGAAGAGAGGAGAAAAGAGGAATGAGGTGTGTGTGTGTGTGTGTTGGAGCTAGAGTTTAAAGTTGAGGTTCGAGTTGAGGCAGGAGCAGTGTAGGGGATAGAAGGAGTTTCAAGTTGAACCATCGAAGGGGAAAGAGGAGAAGAGTTTCGAGATGCGGCTCTGGGGATGAGTTACATAAAGGGGTTGAAAGCATTAGTCTATGAGGAAGACAAAAGTCAATTGATTAAATCGCTGAGTTTTCTTTTTAATATTGAATTATTTATTTTTAATTAATTATTTTTCTATTTATTGTTACAGCCTTGTTTCGTTAAAATGTTGAGAATTGCGGAAAGTTTAGTCGGGAGATAAAATGTATTATGTATGGAGGAATAAAATAATTTTCATCTACGACGGAAATGATATCGTATTTTGTCAAACGAGCAGTTCCTTTTTATCGCTTGACCGAGAAAATTTTCCTTGCATTTTTCTGATACTTCCTACGAGAAGTCAGTCAGTTATTTTCCTTCTTTTTTCATAGATTTTCATTCGGTCGGGTCTCGTTTCTATCGTTGGTTTAAAATCTGTAATATACTAGAATTCTAAGGAGCTATCGGGTATTTTTCTGTTCCATTTCGAAGGACATTTTTTAATAAACTATCATATGAATTTGTTTTTTGAATTAAAGTTATTTTTTTGGCAACTATGTAATATTAAGAAAACACAGAGCGTAAATATATCAAATAAATCAAAAAAACATTTTATTTCTTCCATTATAAAAAAACTAATTTAAAAGGAATGAGTTTGTAAGTATTCATTCTGCTTGTATACACTCTAGCCGCCAGAATATTTGACGTATTGACACCGAATTTTTTTTATTAGCTTCAGAATATCTCCGAGTGGAAGCCTATTCAATATGGCGGTCTAATTCGGTGTTGTTTAATTATAATTAATTAAAAACTAAAAAATTCTAAAAGAAAAAATTAATCAAAAAAGTTGACAATAATTAAAAATATTAATTTAATAGTTGTCTAATCTTGGTCTTTGTCTGTTAATCTCAGTCTTTATCTCGGCTATCATTCTCTCTTTAGTTGAGCGGGACTGTGGGCATTATCGAAGCAAGCGCGACTAACTTTGGCTCGTAAACTCCGGGTCTTGAGGGCGGAATTATTTTCTAAGTAAAGAACTGTGGAGTAAGCGAGCAGGAGAGTTTGCGAATGAAAGTTTTTCGACGGCAACGAGAGTGAGTGAGTGAGTGAGGAAGGATAAAGTCTGTGTGGTGGTGAAGCGCTTAAAAAGTTTTCTCCAGTCTTGGACGAACTTGGAAAGAGAAAGAGAAACTTGTTCTGTTCTCTCTCCACCTTTACAAGTAATAAGGTCGAGACACGATAGAAAGAGTCAGATATATATCTATATCCAGATGTATAACTTTACCTATCCGCCGCGAGCGGGGGGTGTGACGACGTAGCGGTTAAGTGGCCGGGGAACTTTGGTAAAACTGAAAAGTTAATTTCGTCCTGTTAAATTACTCGAGCGCTTGGGCATTAAACTTGCTAAAGTTTCCCAGATGACTGAAATACGTACTTTTAATACCGTCCCTCCTCTTCCTCCTCCTTCTTCTTATCTTCTTTTTTCGCTCACTGATTCCGAGCTTTTTTCAATACTCGATACTTGTATTGATCTTTGTCTCAATTAAAAGCACACAAAAAATTTCCTTGGGACAATATAAGACATGTGGCAATAAATTAATCTGTTAGTAAGGATAAAAAATTATTTGCAATGATTTGCTGTCCGAAAAAAATCATCCCTACACAGAAAAAAAAATTACTTGAATCAAGTAAATAATTTTGAAGAATTTCTTCTTGATTTGAGTAAAAAAATTTCTTAAATTAAGAAATTTTTCTTGGTTTAAATAAATTTTACTTAGTTTAAGAATTTTTTGTCTTGATTGAATTAAATGAAACTCTTCAAAATTATTTTCTTCGCTCAAGAATTTTTCTCTTGATTCAGGTTCATGGATCTTTGGATTTTTTGTACAGCGGAAAATTTCCTATCAATTATGTTGAAAAGATTTAAAAAAAAAAATTTTTTTTTGAGTTATTTATATTTAAAAAAAATATAAAAATTAATCTGACACTTTGGAACTGTTTTTTAAGATTCAAGACGGAAAATTTCCTATCAATTTTGTTGAAAAGATTTAAAAACAAAAAGTTTTCTTTTTGAGTTATTTATATTTAGAAGAAATATAAAAATTAATCTGACACTTTGGAACTGTTTTTTAAGATTCAAGACCTAAAATAAATATATTAGACATAACTTTCTACATCTTTGCTACTGGAATTATCATCTAGACTTCTTGGAATTTTTTAAAATTCAAAAAATAGTGTTTAATTAAATTTTTGAGCTCTGAGAGCTCATAATGACACGAAAATTATATTCTTAAGCTCGAAGAGTTCAAAAACGTAATGAGTGCAATTTTGAATTTTTTTTTTTCTTTACTGAGACTTGAGACTAACTTCTTAAACTTCTTTCAATAAATATAGCTGACCCTAAAACGAAGAATTAAAGAATAATGGGAAATATTGATTTTGAAAGTTTTAATGGACTACGATGCTCGGAATATAAATTTGAATATTCTTTAACATTACAGACGAATGAAAGATATAATTTACTTTAAAGAATTAAGTTAAAATTCATTTAGAAATTGAAGAATATTTAATTTTAATTTTTTTACTTAAAGTTCATTCATAAATCTAGAAAGAGAAATCTTTTAGAATGTATAACAAGAGACTTTATTTTTAATGAGCGAATGAATAATTTTTTTTTTTACCAGAAAAAAGTGTAAAAATCAAGCATGGAATTTTACAAAAAAAAAAAAAAATCGACTTGCATAGAATTAATCTGCCATTAAAAAATTTTATACTTTTTACAGCTTAAATTATTGTAATTCAACAATAAGCCCTCGAGCTTAAAGAAAAAAAAACGCGTAAGAAAAGTTAACAAAAGGTGAAATTTTTCAGCTTCAATCGAGATTATATTTTTTGCTCAATATTTTTATTGGAATTGGAACATCGCCCAAGAATTAAACGAAGTGAAATCAATTTCAGACAAGTTTCGCGCGATTGTGGCTCTCTGCCGGGGCGAGTAGTAGAGAATCTGAATAGACCGCCCGAGTGGTTATAAGAAAGACGGAGAAAATACGTTACTTTGTAACAAAAAATTTTCGATGAAATTAACGCTTCAAAAGTTTTTTACTGTTACATTATAAATTTGCCTAATTAAAATAACAAAAAATAGGACAACTGGAAAATATGTTGTTATAACAAATAAGTAAACTAATAATTTTTTGATAAATTTGATAATTTCAGAGATATAGAAGATTAAAGTTGAATTTTGAGGAAATTTAAAGAATTTTTCAGGAGATTTGAAAAATTAGCACGTAGTTTTTTAGTTTAAAGTGTCTAGATAATAATAACAGTGGCGAAGACATGAAAAGTTAAATTTAATATATTTATTTGATGCCTTGAAACTCCAAAAACAGCGCCACTTTTATTTCTTATCAAATTATTAAAAAGTTTATTTAAAAAATCAGTGATAAAAAATTCGTAATCAAAATTACTACCTTTAGAGATAAAAACTTTTTTTATAATACACAAACGACGTTAACTTTACTTGTTAATTTTAGTTAATTAACTCATAAAACTATCCATATAATTTCGTTAGAAACTTCAAATAATCTGGGGCATGTAAAAATAATTAGATACTTTAGTAATTACGGAATTAATCCGATTAAATTTAGCGTATAATTACCGCAACTAGAATTCTCTTTGCGCTAAAAAATGTTGGAATGCATCATAAATATTTTCTATCCGGAGGTAGTGTTTCATTTATCTATTGTATTCTAAATGAATTAATTTCAAATAAAGAAAAGACTTCGATTTAAATAAAGCGCGATTTGATTTAGTAATTAGTTAAAAAAAGCTTGAATTAAATCATTACAGTTTTTTTCACTTAACGAGACTTGTGATTTAGTTTTGTTGTACTTGATCACTCAATTAAAAAAACCATCTAAAGTAATCTAACAATTTATCGAAATTTTTAAGTCAACAGAATTTTACTTTATAAGTTATTATTTTTCATAAAAAAAAATTGAATCTGCATTTTGAGGCGTGCAATTTGGATTTTTTGAGCTTTCTTACAAGTTTGCAGTAGTATTAAACGTATCATTTTTTTTAAACATAATTTTATTGTCAGTGTAACTGCAGAATGGTTTTTTTTTAAGTAGACGGTATTTATTCTGCTTGTAAACACTCTAGCCGCTAAATTATTTCACGTATTGAGTCCGGATTTTTTTTATTAGCTTCAGAATTCCTCTGAGTGGAACCCTATTCAATATTGCGGTCTAATTCGGTTTTGTTTAATTATAATTAATAAAAAACTCAAATTTTGTGTCTGTATTTTTGGACAAATAAAGTTTAAACTCGAGCCGCTTGGGGGCGTTATTAATCAGCTGATTTATAGTAGAGAAATTTTTAATTTAAAATCCAGTGGATTGTGTGACCTTGAAAATTGATCCGCGTTTAGAGTCGTTTAAAAAAATAGTAAAAATAAAACAATTTATTTGAACGATAAAAAATTGACTTGCGATCTTTAGATTGAAGATTATAAGTGAAGCATTTATTAACTGACAGATAGATTCGATATTGGAAATTCAGTAAGAATGAAAATGACATTATAAAAAAGGTCATAGTCGGAAATTCAGAGTACGAGTTTAACAGTAATAAATGCAAGTTGATATCGCAGATAGATTGAAACAAAGTTACTGGTATTTGTGTGATTTCGAAGCTTTGTTAAAGTGTATACATCAGATAGAGGTCGTGAAGCGGCTGCTCGAGAGCTGGATTGTGGTAGTGTTGCTGAGAGCTTTGAGTTAAAAAGAAAAAATTCAAGCTCCAAGCACGAATGAACGTATACGAGGAACAAACGAGAACGAAAGAGTAAGAGAACGATAAAATGAAAATATATAAAAGTTGAAAAGAGAAAATAGAGGGGAAGGGTATATAGTTGCTGTGAATTTTCTCTGTCTCTTTTGCTCCCCGCACTGTTTCTCCTTGTCTCGGAAAACTTTCCGGTGATGAGCTTTGTTGGTCGTTTCCCCAGCAGGACGGAAAAGTTAAATGCGAAAGTTTTACCCGATATCCAAAGTGTGCGGCAGCGAAGCTACCCCCGCTTCCAACATTAAAAAAATAATCATAACAAAAAGGGAAAGAAATGATAAAAACAGTATTGTATGCACGCAGTTGCCTAGAGTTTCTCAATTACAATTGCTCTTGTTTATTGTCGTGGTTTCTTTTTTTATTTTTTATTTTTTTTTTTTTGCTCTTTTATCATATCCGTTAAGCAACCACTTTAATTCAATTTATTCAACTTATTTATTTGCGATATTATTTAATAGTAAATACGAAATTCAATTATTTACTTTTAATTATCAAAATTTATTGGGTTTTATTTTTAATACTAAAAGTGTAATAATGTCTCAAAAATATGAAGCAGAAATGCATCTGCTGTTTTAAAGAAACATTTCACGGCTTTCTTTATACAAAAACTAATTTAAAAGGGATTACAATGTAAATTAGTCTGTAAGTATTCATCCAGCTTGTAAACACTCTAGCCGCCAGAATATTTCACGTATTGACACCGGATTTTTTTTATTAGCTTCAGAATGCCTTCGAGCGAAACCCTATTCAATATTGCGGTCTAATTCGGTGCCGTTTAATTATAATTAATAAAAAACTCAAATCTTGTGTCTGTATTTTTGTTTAAATAAATTTTAGTTTAGTTTTTTTCTTTTTTTCTTATTAATTATCGAGGATAATTTTTTTTTTCGTTTTGCTTTACAATTCAGCACAAAAATATTTTATTAAAAATTGAATTTGTATTACGAGGCGTGTAATTTGGATTTTTTAAGCTTTTTTATAAGCTTAAAGTAGTATTTACCGTATAAGTTTTAAAAAATGCCATTTTTCCGTTTGTTTAATCGCGAAATCGGTCTTTTTATTTAGGAGTGCGCTATAACTTTAGACTCATTATATCTCTATAATCCTTTCCAGATATTCTATTTCTTTTTCATTCGATATCGAGGATAACCATAAATGAAGCCAATTGTGCCTGCAAGTACGCTAAATTCAGCATGTAAATGATGAATTTACTGTTTCATTCGTTAATGCAATTAATTTGAAATTCGCATCAAATAAGAGAACATATATTGAAAAATGCGTGATATTGTTATATGAGAAGAATGGCAGATATATCAATAATGAAATGTGATAAAAAATGAATACATCAAAAAACATCCGTGTGCTATTGACTTTTGATTTGCTCGGTTAAAAATGTTCCATTAACTTGTTATTTATAATATTGAATCTGCGATATTTATTTACGAAAATTTACAAAATGGAAAATAATACTTTGGATGTACCAGAGATATATTACTCTCGAATGTATGAATTTTTGTTTATTTTTTATGCTATTTGTTTTTCTTTTATTCGGGAAAATAAATATGGATTTTAGTATAAAAAGTTGAATTGGTGATTTACAACCGAATGATCAAGGTATTAAAAGTTAAAAGCTTGTGATATTTTCACTATAAAATAAAAAATTCTATAGAGTGAATGTAATATTTTTATTTTAGAGTGTTTTAGAAAACGCTATGGTTAATGTACCAGATGATAAAAATTTTATGTTGAATTAAACAATTTTTATTTTCACCTTTTTGTTTTACAGTTAATTTAACATCTAATATTTCGATAGAAAGGTAATAAAATAAATCGAAAGTATTATTTAATTATTTTAAACACACACGAATGATTACTGAGCAAGATTTTATTATAGAAAAATTTTCTATTCTAGCTGTCTGTTTGAAAGTACAAAATTTTTTGTATGATTTCATTTTTATCAGAGTTTAATAATAAATTTAAGCTATGAAAAAAAAGTGCCATCCGTTTAAACAGATTTTAAATTATAAAACTGCGTAGATTTTTTTTTTTTTTAAGTGTTCAATTTTTTACATTGATAAATTTTTTTTGATTTTTAAATCTTTAGATTAAAGTAAAAAATTATTTTATGTGGCTGCAATAGTAAAGTTTTTTTTTTAATCAGGCCAAAGTTATAGAAAATTTCTTGTAACTTTCAGTGCCATTTAAAACCTTGATAGTTTGAGGGTTATTACTTATACCTATTGTTTAAGTGACAAATAACATTAAGTGTTACGCATTGTCATAAAAGTATGTAAAGTTTTATGTTTACATATTGTAAACATATGTGATACAAAGCAGTAAAAAAATTATTTTATTATTCACAATTGACTTCATAGCATACTTTCAAAAGAATAAATATTATATTATTTTATTTTTCAGAAAAAGTAAGCAATGTAATTTTTAAATTGAAAATCTGTTTAAAAAATTATAGTTTTATGAGTTAACTATTAGCCATAAACTGTTTCTATTTACAAGACAAACTATT
Organism: Cotesia vestalis; assembly: GCA_000956155.1. Classification (NCBI taxonomy): domain Eukaryota; kingdom Metazoa; phylum Arthropoda; class Insecta; order Hymenoptera; family Braconidae; genus Cotesia; species Cotesia vestalis. The sequence goes on along the minus strand of JZSA01004277.1, from coordinate 40,223 downwards.
TTAACCCCAAACAATTTGGGACATACCAGTTTTCTATAAATGTAACTTATAAAATCTCATAAAGCATATCAGAGTATTAAATTAACTATAAATTTCTATGATTCAATAATTGTCGAAAGGTGACTACGGTTAAATTTAATTTCTGTATGAATAATGAAAGTAGTAATATAAATACAAATAAACTCTGTAATTAATGCATAGACATTGATTACGAATATAATATCACTTTATTTTCCGTTAATTCAATTTTAAAAATGAATATAAATTCAAACTCATTCACATTCAATTAACGAAACTGGAAATATAACTTTTTACATTTTTATATAGTACATTTTATCGCGGGATAGAAATCACTAAAATTCGCAAGAAATCAATTATTAATAATTAATTTTACTGAAATAACCGAAGTGCATGGTTGAAATGAAAGCGAGGAATAATCATTTTTTTATTGAAGTTAAATATGAACAAGTAACATTGCCGAGAACATTTTTTTTTTTCAATTAATGTGTTTATTGTGTATAAATAATCAAAATATGGAGCGTTATAATTGATTATAGATGTTTTATTGTAAATAAATTTTCAGTTTTCGTCATCGAGAAATGTATTATGTGGATTAAATTCTGAAAGCTTATGAATATTTAAACTCTTTTACTTGATGAGTAAATGATTAATTGATTAAAATAATTGAAGAAATTTTTTTTATTTTAAAATTAATATTCACTACATTTTACGAAGTATTAATTTGAAGTTTTTTTAGACAATGTTGAAAAATTCACGTCAGAAATGTCTACCGAAAAATGAAAAATGAATGAAGATGTCAATTATAACGTTAATTATTTGGAGAGTTTAGAAAAAACATAAATTTTTTGAATACTTAAAAACAAAATAGACCTTGAAGAATACAATTGAATTTTTTTTTCATTTTTTTTTCGTATAATTAATGCACAAAAATATTTTTTTAATCATCATTTCTTCTTTCGGCAGCTATTTTAGTCCAAGTTTCTCAAAAATTCTAAGAGATGGCGCCAGTAGTGTGTGACGTCACAAAAACGCGGGATTTTTAAAAAGTTACATTTGAAAGCTTAATAAATATACATTTTATTAAATATTTTAGTTCCTTAATCTAATTAGTAAATGTAAAAAATTATAAAAAGAGTTTTAGAAAGCTTAATCATTTTCTTAGGAAACACCTAAAGCAATTTAAAAATTAAAAACAAAGTTTTTAATGAAAACTCCGTTCTAAATTTTTTTCTTCTCCGTGATATGATTGTTCTGATTTTGATAATTATTTCTCATCGCCCGAGGAAATGTAAACAACTACATAAAACTTCACAACTTTACAGCAGTTTGCAGTTGTTATTCGTTAACATTAGTAATTATTTTTTATTTATTAAAATTCATCAAATCTCGGAATTGACTTGTAAAATATAAATTTAATTTTCACCGCGGTAAATATTTAACGAATTCAAATAACTTAAGAAATTAAGAGCTTTTTTTCCCCTAAAGCAAATATTGAATAACTGTATAATTAACCGATTGTATGTTTGATTTAAAAATAGGATGGCGTCTAAAAAGTCAAAGCAAAATCACTCGATTCAACATCTACTGGAGTTACCATCCAGCCGTAACGAGAGAGGATCTGAAAGCAGTGAGCAGCAATCACCAAGAACAACCCCTCGACAAGTTCCCGTCACCGTCCTTCATCCGACACCAAAAAAGGTAAGTGCTTTAATCATCATTACACACCACTTTCTATTATTACACCTTAAACGTTCATCATTTATACTTCATTCTCAATCACATTAATAAATTCCTCCAAGTATTTAATGAGATGAAATAACTTAAATAAAATTTCATTCAATTCATTTATTCATTTTTCTGGCTGTCAGATATCGAGAACTGAAAGATCTTTAAAAAGTAATTTCTACGATAATGATAATAATTGGTATCACGTGATATGAGATTATATATACTTGATATCTTTTGTCTTAAAATATCCCAAGTTCGTTTCATCCCCGATGAATTGAAACAATGTTTCGTACACTGTGGAATCGGCTATGTGATATTCCTCCCTTCCTCCCTCTCTTCTTATTTTACTTCTTCTTCTTCTTCTTCTTGTTATTCTTCGTGTTCTTCCACTACATCTACTTCCACTTCTATTATTTCACTGACTGTTTTCCCCAGCACGTTTTCATCCCCCAGGGCATCCTCAAATATTTACTAACCGATAATTACTCGCCGGATTACTTGCTACAATGTCAGTAATAAAAATTTGATTTATAAAGAATCTAGACGGCTTACCTTTTTTTTTTTTTTCTTTATTCTGGGTTTGCTATTCAATTTATTAGTACCGCTAATGCTTATCAGATTGTTCGGAGCTTTTATATTTTCCAAGACTTTATTTCATCAAAAATAAATCACGACTTATATTCTGTCAAATATAGCTTAAATATATTATTTTTTACTATTTTATTGATAAACTATAGTTCCATATGATCAATTAGAAATTCATTTAATATCGTAGAAAATCTGGTTAATTATAGAACTAATTCAACTATCGGATAAATGAATATCAAAGTGAAAAGTTGACATTTCATTGCTCTATTAGATCGCAAATTACCAAGTTAATTATATTCGACGTTAAGGTTAAATAAATTTAATCCATAAATAAATAATCTCACTTTTTACCTCAAAAAATATTTTTTTTTTTCTATTGACCCGGATTACTCGGGATGAATTTTTTAGATGGATGATTTATCAGCGAGTACCTCTAGTAGCTTACTAATTTAACCACAAAGTAAAGCATAAAAACAATGCGTTTAAATAAAAACTGTGTTATCGCAAAGTTTGATGCAAGTAAAAAAAGACATAAAAGCTAAATGGCTGTATGACTTAAACCGCTGACGATCCACTCTGTCACGGCGTAGTTCATCACAACTTACTGTTATGTTTTTTTTTTTCACCACACATTTTATTTTATTTTTTAATATATCGATCGTTTAAAGCTTTAAGTATGCATGTACAATGTAGATGTTGTTATTTCTGGTAACAAACGCAGTTTATATCTCGTAGGTCAATGATTTTATATATAAATACATATATATATATATATATATATATACCATCGACATTTTATAAACGTTCATTGGATAGCATTAATTCAATTCCTGCAAACACCCGGTTTATTGTTTTGTTGAATCATTTTAAACTGTTTATTTAATTACAAATCGAAATAAATGCCTCTGGGTAGTTATAGTTTGTTATAATTAGTATTTGTTGCTAGAATTTAATGAGGCTAATTTAAATAAAGTTTTAACAAACTTTAAATAAGTTATCAATTGACTTTATACTCTGATATTTCTCTTGACGTTGTTATTATGTAGCGTGTAGTTCGTTGGAGTGCTATCGATTTTTAAACTTTCTCAACAAGTTTCTGTCGACAGCTGCCGGCGGGGAAGTTATCAAAGTTTCCAAGCGCGTCGAGAGTTACTGGCCAGGGGGAGGAGCCCCTTCCCCCTTCTTTTTACTCAATTCATTTGTCCCTCTCTTCTGTAGTCTCAAAGTTTGTCCAACAGAGGTCACTGCAAGCTTGCAAAATAACACAAGCTCTGCCGGTATTATCACTGCTTGCTAAACTGTAATCGGAAGTGCAGATTTCTTCAGATAAAAACGGGATTAAAATTACCTACTGTAGATTTACCGACTGTTAGTTTGTTGGAAATGTAGATTTGTGACGGTAAATATCCAATGATGGCAAAGAAGAAGGTATTTTTGGCTAGCGTCGGCAAAAAAAATTCGGAATCAATAAAATCTCGACCCAAGGCAAATTGAAAGTTGAGAAGCGTCTTTGCAATGCAAATTAACAAACTTCGAAGCTGTGCTTGACGTCCAAAGTTCAAGTGCAAATTATTTTCTTTCAAACAAAGTTTTATCATGACTCATTACATACCAACGTAGTTTGTCTGTCTGTAATCTGTTATAACAACTTTGTGAATTAACAATTAATTCAAGTATCGAAACAATTTGCGAAGTACTACAGCAGCGATTGATTAACTTAACGGACCAATTTGGTGGATAATTAAAGAGGTGAAAAAAAAAAAAAATGAAGATTATGTTGAATATCTAGACGTGTAATTTGGTATTGAGGTTCGCTGAATAGAATTCAAGGAGTTGGAAAACGGCTGGGGAAATTCGGGTAAATTTATGATAATTGCATAAATCAGAGCTTTCCTCTACAATAATCATAATCTATTGGGATAGTTGGGTGAAGTTAGCTATTTAGCCGACGGCGAATGTCCTCCGAGGGTGAGAGGCTAGAACGCAGGCTTCTTCCGGGCTTCTGAATAAGATAAAGTCATAGTGAGAGACAAGTCTTGGTTTTGGTCTTTAACTACCAGCCAATTCTCATTGCGAATAGTTGCCATCCCTCATCGTTATTTAAAACCCCCGGATCCGGAATCCCCCTCATAATATCACGGATCACTCCTACCCCGGTGAGGGTATTTACTACCTACAGTCGTAAATGTCAAGAAACAAAACTAATGAACTCCGTTGAGTTTTTGGTTGTTGTAAGGGTGGATAAAGTTGATTGGCCGAATGTTTTAAGTCGTTTAGCTGAACGATAAACCATGACTTTGAATTACTAATTTTGAGATAATAGAACAGCCAAGAAGTTGAGCAGTCAGATTGCCGGAGGAGTAAGGAGGAACAGTCTGCACGGAAATTGATCTTAATGGTTTGCCACTTTGTGACTTTGTAACTAAAGTTCTGTGGTTTGGTTTGTCATTTGTATACCAAAAAAAAATTAGTTGATTAAAAAAAAAAATTTTATCTTTCAAATTCCACTTTAGATATTCAGGTCAAATTAATTTCAGACATTTACTCGCAAATTAAAAATTCTTTATGTCACTTAAAACAGAAATCGAATTTTTAAATTTACTTAAAATTATTTTTTCAACAGAAACATTTTTTTTCGTGTCAACAAAGTTTTAATCCACCAGTAAGAAACTTTAAAAAAATTAAATTATCCCACTAAAAAAATTGTTTGCGGTCTACTTAGATGAGTAGGGTAAGTGGATGATAATTTCACAGGTTGTGCATGTGAATCTGGTGCTTTTGACACTTTGTATCCGTTAGGACAACAAAAAAACAAATCTGTTTGGGGTCCGGCTAATCTGGCGTTAGGTCGCGGAAAACGCACCGTTAAAATACCGGAAAGCCAACCCCTAATCCGCTTAAGGAGATTTATTTAATACTTACGGTCGTCTGGCTCACCTCACTCACTCACTTTTCCCTTCTGTTTTTCTCTGTATTCACATTTCCAGCCATTCCGCTATTTTTTCCTTTTCCTGGGGCATACCAACAGTGATACTGACTCGTTAAACTCAAAACAACCCTAATTTACACGCGGACAGAGCGAAAGCTAAATAAAATCCCGAAAAAAAGGGTTTTAAATTGAATACCGGGAAAGGAAAAAAAAAAAAAAATTAGCGAATCTTCCGGGTGTAAAGTAGACGCGTGCATCCCCTTCACTGGAGTAGTACCAACCGGGAATTCACTCTTCATTCTAAGAAGAGCCAGTTTATGAATGAACGACAGCAAGAATGCACCCTTCCATTTTTTCATTCATTCGCACCCTCAGTGCGTGATGGTTAAAAATGAAGAGCAGCGGCTGTTTAGGAAAAAAATCCGCCGAAAGGCAAAAGGGTGATTGAGGGCTCCAAAAAAATTGCGTCAATTAAGAGCATTGAGATTTTCTTTAATGCCGCCGTTGACTTTTAGCTTCTCCTTTTCACTAAAAGTTATTTATTATAATTATTTTTTAGTTTAGTTTTATCTGTAAACGTTCTTTATAATTTCGTCTTTCGGGTGAAAATCCCAAGGCTCGTTCGGTTGAATCCGACGATAGCCCGAGGGCCGGACTGCATTGGGGGGTGCGAGTGTAAGGAGGGTTGTTTCTGGCTGCCTGACTAGGATCCACTCTCTCTCTCTCTCTTTCTCTCTCAGGTCTTTTCGTTCTCGGAGCGAGACTCCAGGGCGAGGATTAGCCCGTAGGGCATTGTAATGTCGTAAATACACCCCGGTGTTCACCCCTCGAATTTGCAGAACGTCTCTTTGGCAGTTCACTCGCTCACTCTCTTAGTGTTACTCTCGTTCTCTTATTGCCTTGTAAGACCGAAAGTACCTTCGCGTTGAATCCCTTGGTTAAGAATAGACCTCGGGACTGTTTCTACCGACACTCGGGACTTCGACAACCACCCTAGGTAACAATGTCTCTTATTACCACTGTATGCGTCATTTAACGTTTGCATTTTGTCATCTTATCCCTTTATTTTCGGTCTTTCCATTGATAATTTTTATTTATGTTTCCGTAATCAAATCGTTTTCTTTTCTTCCATTCCAGGCTGATTTATAAAAAAAAAAAAAAAATATTTCAGTACTCAGAAAACTGTTAGATTGATACTTTTCAATATGAACGTAATTTTTCAAGATTTTTACATGATTAGAGTGACGTTTTATATTTTTTTTTTAATATCCATACCTTTCATTCTCCTCGAAATTCAATAATAAATATACTTCTAATGTTCATTGTCCGGCTGAAGCATGTAAATTTTACAGTATTACAAACTCACCAACGAATAAATCTATCATTAAAATTGTTTCGCCGGACTAAATCTCCGGATGATCCTCACTATGCAAAGCATGAAAATTTATAATTAACTTCCTTCATCTCGCTCTTTTTCTCATTTTGCCCATGTTCCTTTTTTATTCGCCCCAGTAAGATCGGAAATTTACCGTAAGACGAAGACTAAAGAAGCAACATCTACTTGATAATGTGCAAAGAGTCGAGAGTTGCGTTATATAGTTGCGCCTCAGGAAAAGTCGACTAAAATATTTAAATTAATCGGAAAACCGCGAGAACTTTCCGATGTACTTACGTCAATAATAATGAACCTTTGAGTTTATATCCAGAAGGGCTGAAAACTTTTTGGAAAGTAAGCTCGCCGAACAAAAAATCACTTTTAGAAGCAAGAAACAACAGCTTAAACAGTTGGATTAGCTATCGCTATTGGCATTGGTGATGTGATTGCCAACGTAGAAAGCTTGTGTCGAAGCCGTTTCGTGACAAATAGAAGCTTTGTGTCTCGACAATGGGAGTTTACTTCCGGGCCGGCTGGGGCTACAATGTAGGCACTATAGTGTAATTAAATTCCCAAACCCAAGTACAAGGATTCTGCTGGAAATGAAGGAGGTCAGCGGGACCAGAAGGTGGAAAGCCTCTAGCTCTACCGAGGGTAGCTTTGGGTATCTAGGTGCCTACACAAGAAATGCTTCATCTACAAGAAGAGGAAGGAACGCAAGCAAGGGAGTGGAAAACCTTGGCATATTGCATACTGACTGGTCAACTAGTACCTTCTTTGTCTGATCTACGCCTTACAGATCTTCCTCACAAGGGTTGCGGCCAAGATTAAACGAATTCCTAGAACAGTCGTCTGAGATTTAACGTCAGAACACAATCGAATCAATTTCGACACTGGAATCAATCAATCCAAATATATTTACTGCAGAATTGGGGCCAAGACAGATTTATTGTTCTTTATGATGATGAGAATCACTGAAATCTTACCCAAGACTATAAGGGTAAAATATTTTTGATTGAAACTCTGGTTCTACCTGTACACTGCTGTAAAAATCACCCTCATAATTTCTTTTAGCACAAGGGCTGCAGTCGTGGATTATTCATGGACACCAAGGCCGCTTCGTCCCCTCGACGAATTGAAAACGAAGCTCATCGACCAGAGTCGTAGCATAGCTCAATAATTTCCATTTCCACGAAATGATTTTGTTTATCTTTTTATAGCTTTCTTTGTATTTATTGTCATTGTCATTGTATTTGTGTGCACAGAATATAGCCAGAAGTTTGTTTCCAGTGGACTATTTTTGGCTCAGTATCGCTGGATAAGATAATTGATTCGATTGCTTAAGCAAACGGCAAAGGAAGACGATACACGATTGGGATAGACGAATTGAGATCAACAAAGCATTCCAGGGTGTCTAGCTACGAGTGTGTGGGAGCCAGCTACAGATCTACTATTTCCCAATAACTAACTTTGCAGGCCACCCCAGACCCCACTAAAGTTAACCTCCCGCCCTCTCTCCCGATCGTTCGGAAGCACGATTCCGCGAAACATGGAAACTTCGAGTACACGTGCACATAAGAGTATACGTGCGCGCACCTACCAACTAGCCTAGGATGTCTCAAATTCGTCAAAGTAGTCTTCTACCCCGAACCCAGCCAACCCCGAGTTGAGATTGGGGCTAGGTGCCCATCGATTGAATTCAAGGAAAGAAGAAAGGTGGAAGCTGTAAAACCAAAATGCGTCACGTATTCCATCATCTGGAGTAAAGAAGAAGCATTTTAAACGCACCGACAAGCATCAGCACTACCACGTACTAGTCTTTCTCTGGTTATCCTCAGAGCTAAAACGAAAGTTGGAGCTATGGGTTGCCGCAGCAAATCCGGCTTGATTAAAACACTGTAGGAGGAATATACTCTCATATACTTCTCAACCCCTTTTTCCACTACTAGGAGCCAGCATCCAGCATCCAGTAGGCAACTACCCCATCGCCACCCGCCGCCACCCATCGACCCGCTTCGGTCTCTCTCATTTACTTCCCTCTTGTCTTGCTTCTTCTTACGGGAAAAGCAACCAAACGGTCCCCTTACAACGGGGTTGCTTTCGAAGCCGTCTCCCTGTGTCTATATCTGTATATAAGTATATATCCACCGACGTTACCGTAACTCGCCCTTCAGCCACAACGCGCTAGGTATAATCTTAATGCAGTCTTATACGAAGCGGAACGCCAGCCATATTTCATTATAACCCCGCAGCCCTTCCGTGAATCCCCACCGAAAACCCTTTCCGTTTCGACTATGAGCGTCTCCTAGCCCCGGTTTTCTTACTCCTTTACTCCGAGCCATTTTCGCGAGTTATTTTAAGACTTGAATTATACATATAGCTACCCACAAAAACTAACCCTGATCCTTTGGTTCTGATGTTTGTCCTTTGAATAAGTTAGATTTTGTTATTGCACGCCTCATAACGCTAAACTGGATAAGGTTAATTTTTATGGTTTGAGTAGCCTCCACTGGATTCATATTGTACTTAGAAGAAAAGAGAGAGTGTTTTAGAATAAACTTAGACTCTTAATGTTGACATTTTTTCCTTTTTCTCATCAATCATCTGAAAAAAAATTTTTTTTTTTTGTATTTTATTTTATAAGTTAGCACTACAATATTTTATAAAAATTCTAAATGTTCCGGATACGCTCACGGATTTAGCAATAAAGTTAGTGCCTTTAGTTGAAAACTTGTTTTTAAAATATTAATAATGAGGGTGTAATTTCACGGTGAATAATAGGACTTTGGTTGATGATGTACTTTGTATTTTGGTATGAGAAAATGGAGAGCAACAGTTTCTCTCCTCTTGAGTGTGTATACTATACAGTAATACAGTTTATAGTAACTCATAGTTGTGTAGTTTGAAATTTTGTGGCGAGATCGTTCAGTCATAAATATAACTAGAATAATGCGTATGTTATAGCTGAGATGCTAAAACAAGAATGGTTTAGAAGCTCGTGAGACCGTAAACCCTCGTTACCATTCACTCGTCATTTAATTGCTCGTCCAGTTGATGGTTATTGTCTTACACCAATTTCAGTCGACGTCTCATACTTATGTTTAATAACAATAACCATTATAAATCACAACAAAGGATATTACTTAAAAGTTTTTTTGTAAAACTGAAATGTGAGAGAGAGTTATACATTGAATAGCTTTGTTAGTTGAAAAGTAACTTTACGAAAAAAAGTTTCTCGATAGAATCGCAAAAGTGAAATATTCTAGATGCATGATTCGTTGATGCAGGCTCGGGTGAATGGAATAAGGCTATATGGGGGGTAGGGCTGGCACAACCCGGGTTACCAAAACGAATGGTTGGGGTGTACTAGGTAGGCAGAAAATGGAATGAGTAAAAGAGTGGGTGTAGGTGGGCTTAATTGCCCGCGAGTTAATTAAACTGTAATTCAATCGTGCGAATTCGCCGATGTTTTATCGCGGGTTCTGGTCGTGCATCGCGCTCCGCTAAAATGAAACGGGGGCTTACTTGAGGTGGTTTTGCTGGTACTGGTGTTGCTGCAAGTTTCTGTTTTAGTGAGTTTCACATACTATATACATACATTTATACACATTGATCGTAGTTTACTACCGGCAAATATATTTAGCCAAATAAATTTTCGTGCTATGGAATAATTTTTGATTGTGCTAAAAACTTTTGTTTGTTTGTTTGTATGTATCTATATAGATTAAATGTATGTTTAAGTTGAGTTAGGCCAGTAAAGTTTCTTGGTAAAAAATTTTTCTGGATTTTGAACATGTGCAAACACACCCCATTTCTGATAAACTCTCCAGCGTGTTCACTCCTGATAGGATGAATATTAAATTCTGGTCACCAGCAAACAACCGGTACTTCGTATGGATCCCATTGAACCGTACGATTGAAATATGTAACCAGTTGGAAGTCAAACATAAGACTCGTGCAGGAAAAGAGGGAGCGGAACTTATTGCAATTTTAGTTTCCACGTGTATGGAATTCCATAAGTTTTTTTTTTTATCCTATTGATTAATGTCCTCTGGTGAAATTATTTTGTAAAATCATCGAGTCTCATTTGCTAAAACATTTGCAAGGTGAATTCTCATTTGCTCTTCCCTAAAATCCTGTAATTGCTTAGGATGATGAGAGCTTTTGCCGAAGAATGCAATTTTGTCGGCAAATCGTCGCAGTTCATCGGATTATCGGTACTCTACAACTTGTCCGTAGATTCTGTAAGGTTTCTCTTCACCCGTCCAAGCTCTAGTCCTGGCACTGGCAATTATCTGCGAGAAATTAAGCTCCGGGGTTGGGAGACTCAAAAGTAAGGGAGGTTGCCAGCGAAGTAGAGCCAGAACACGGGGTTGGGGATGTGAGAGAGGTTGAAGGTGGCAGCGAACGAATCTTGACGGAGCAGAGAGCAGTAGCAGTAACCAGCAAGAAGGGTGGTACGCTTAATTTCATAGACGTGCTAGCATGCCGGCGGCTGGGCCATGCGAGCAAGAACAATCGAGCCCGGGAGCGTGTGCAAAGAGGTAAGGGAGTTTAAAAGGGGTGGTTAGATGCTGGAGTAGGTGGTTCAGCAGCAAGGGTGAGTACTTCCAAGGGATAATTACAATAAGCAGCCTGGTTGCCCGAGTCTGAGGCCGGTGGTCTAAGAAAACCAGTGCCGTAAGCTTTAGTTACAAATTTAATCATCATTTTTCCTCTTTATTATCAATCATTAATTCCATTTTGATAAATTTAATGCACATTGAAAACTGTACACCGTAAAACCGCACATTTTCTAACTCAATTATCTTCGGATTCTCCGGCTAATTGAATTAAACCACATCATTCCGAGTCCTCAGTACAACTTTACCAAAAATCCTTCAACATCATCAGCAGTATCATCAGCTGAAAGAGCATTAAAAAGCTTCATTCTTTCCACCGATTTTTTGAATCATCATCTGAAGGGGTTGTAGAAGGTTACAGTTTAGAAGAAGACGCTGTGACGACATCCAACTGGTCCTTAGAAAGCTACCCTTTGGATCCTGAGGCTCCAGGCGGTACACAGGGTCCATTCAACTACGGCCTTTGCTCATTAATTATAAGAAAACATTGTACCTTGAGCATCCGGTGCGGTTGGTAAGTCTTGATATTCCGATGGCATAACTCTTCCGAGGGTCTGGTCACCCTCTAAAAAGCTCCAAAAGACGTCTTTCTAATTTTGGCATTGTTCTTTTAATAAAAAGTTTTGCTTTGTAGCGATAAGAGGCAAAAAAGGCTTTAAGTTATGTTGGTTTAGGTGGGTTAGAGGTTGGGTTGAGTGCCTGGGAGGTTGGGGATCTCGGATGGAGGATAGAGGATGACGTTGTAGGAATATACGGAATCCTTTGACGTGCCGAAGCGGGCGCATCTTGAGAACGTCCTTGCGTCTTATCCTAATAACAAGCGGCATTAATCACTAGTGCGCTACGGTGCAATTACCGTGATGGCGTTGGTTTTTGGGGAACTGCTGCTACCACCAGCTTGCGATGGAAAGGGAAGGATGGAAAGTCACTCAAAGCAAAGGGTGAGCTTTCTGTTTCTCATCTGCTTCTCTCGCTACTTGCCTCGTCATCCTTGTTTTGATATCGAGATTCTTCTAGCCATTTGCTCATCATCATCATCATCATCATCATCACTACAGATGGACTGCCAATTAACTGGCGGACTATTAGATTAGTCAAAGAAATATCTAGTAGAATAGACTACCGGGCAAACTACTTGAGAGCGAGCCTTAAAGCTCTTGGAGATAATTCTCCCCATACCCTTGGGTGCCAGATTGTGATCAATGAACGGCGCAGATGCCACGGAATATTGTGTGTGTATCTAATCGAGGACCCTGTCACTCTGACCGCTGAAGCTGAGCCCCCCCTCGCTCGGGCCATCCTTAGATATCCACCCTTAAACCTGCTTGGAGTAAAGTCCTTCTGGGACTGGAGCCCATAAATCGAAAGTTCGAGAGTTTGGCACTATCGAGCCTTAGCTTCTCCAAGATCGTTGCGATTTGTCTGAAAAGAGAAATCCTCGAGGATATAACGTAAAACCACTCCTATTTTTCCATTCATCTCGTCTCACCTAACCCATTTATATACATTCATCCCGAATGAGTTATGCCTTGGCAAAAGTATATAAATTCTGATTTTCATTCGGAAATTAGTGGAAAGGGTTTAATTCAACAGGGAATGAAACAGCCAGCAGGTGATGTCGTCGGTTTTGTACCTCACACCAATTCCCTCTTTACAACCACTAGCCCCGCGACGCTCTGTCAAGTTTAAACCCGGTACGTGACTAAGTTGCAAGGGGCCTGCTAAGATGTCCGCTAATTTATATGTTCGCGTTAACTTGCCGGCCTCTTATGCTTCTGCTTTCCCTTCTACTTCTGCTTCTACTTATACTGCTGGTAAGACTGGTGGTACTGCGCTCGCCTCACACTACGCCACCCTTTGTACATATTTTCATCCTCCCTTAAGTCTGCTTCTCCTGCTGGACTAGCTTCTGCAGGAGAGGCCACGGCTCGCATAAGTAATCGCCGCTATCACGACAGGCAGATGTGCCGAAGATCCCTTGTGGTACTGCTATAATACGTCGCAAACTCTATATATATCCAAGGTTTCAACTATCACTATCACTAATATCACTATCGTTGATCACTTTGCTCATTTCATTCCAAAGTTTCCCACTACCCGCTCAGATTGTCACTTATAATTTGGCATTCTTAACGCGTACGTTTTTATATTCCGCTCGGATCACTGTGTATCACCATGTTGCCGAAAATTTGATGACGAGCCTTGGCTGCTTTTCAGGATTTGTTCTTTCATCAATCCATAATCTAGGAGCCTCGTTTGTTTCATATCAGAGCGATGCTTAGCGGTAAAGTAAACCACAAAAACTGAAACCAAGCAAATAGTAGTCTGATATAGTTTGATAGTGAACTTAGTCAAAGGAGGTAGATTATTTTGAGGTCAAGTTTGTACCATCTTGTAAGTTTGTATCGAAATCTTAGAGGGGTTTCCAACCGCATTTTCTTGATCTTGACTCAAGACCAATCTGGGAATTCAAGACTAGTCTCTTTGAAGATGATTCGCGAGTCCTCTCCATTAGGCTTGATCGGCTCTCATCTGTTCGATCAACCGCCGTTCTTATGCCAAGTTTCCTTAGTTTACAAGAAAACCGTCTTAACATTTATCATTTTTCTTTCATTTCCGTTTCCCCTTCTTAATACATCCCGGATAAGATAATTCATCTTATAAAATATCCTTCCAACAAAATAATTCGCCTTTTTTTTTATTTTCAAAGAATCTCGTCAATAATTCCCCATTTGGTGTGTCCTCTTTTTTCTTTTGAAAGTCAAGAGGAGAGGGTTAAAGACACATAGGAGTGTCTCGGTTCACTGAGAGAGTGAGTTAAAGTCAGGACAGGTATTCCGGATGGATCTTGGAGTTTCGTAGAAGCATTCGCCTTCTACTCGTACAAAGTTATCCCGTGGTACGTGAGAGACAGATGGGGTGATGTGGGAGGCTGTTGGAGTGAGGAAAGAGGGCGTATAGGGGTCGCATAATACGGAGAAGGTGGAGTAGCACAGGTCCAACATCGGTCGAGGCGAGCAATCACTTAGGCAAATATTCATGTGCCAGCGTCTTCGACATGTGGGTGATCCGGCTCGAGGGACTGGGAATGTTCTTCATCTCTGTTTCTGTCTTTCGTTCTCGACATATATGGCGAAGGGCAACGGCCTAAGGCACACTATGAGGGCGTTCAAACCCTCATACTCAGTGATGCTTACATATCAAACTATTTCTTGATATTTAGATTGCACATTACTTTTATAAATTTGGTAAAAAATCACGATGATGTAGATGTAGATCTACATAATTTGGCTTACTTGTGAAATCGAGAGGCCACGAACCCTTATCAAAACAGTGAGAGGGTGGAACTCGGGGGAACGCCAATATAAATCATGGACTGTGTACCGATGGGGGTAGAGCGACACTACTCGAGGGTGGGTGGAGGATATCCAGATCTCAAAGTCCAAGCAACTTTTACTTATAACGCGAGAGAAAATGAAACCCAAGGAAAATGCTTGCATGGGGGGAAAAATCCTTGCGCTTTTCTCGACTACGACGACGGCAAGATCAGTACATTACAGATAAAGTAAGAGACCCTCTTGGACTTTTTTAAGCTATAAATTTCATCTCAGAAGTGTTTGCCGAACTGGTTCCTTCCTAACTCAATTGCTCCCGGGCCCCTGTTCAGTGATCTATGATATCTATCCCCCAACACTCTTTTGAGAAATCACAGCTAGTCCTCGTGCCCCGGATTTCAAGTCTCAGACTCCGTAAGTAATATATGGAGGGTCATAAAATAGATCGAGTTTATTTTTATATTTGTGAGATGTCTAATTGTAGGAATTAGAAGATTAGTGTCTTAATTCGGTGGAAAAATTTTTTAAAGCTTCAATTTACAAATTTTTTTTTTGTTTTACTGAAATTACAATTTATGTTGTCATTAAAATTATTTATTAATAACTTTTAATTATTACTTAAAAAAAAATCCAATTTTTAGTGACGTCACACACTACTGGCGCCATCTATTAGATTTATTCGGAAACATTTATAATATTTTTATAGAAATACTTTTAGTAAAAGAAATTAATCAATTTAACCGTATTAGTTCATTAACTTCATTTCTTTGTCGCGGTGTGCAATAAAATAAAAGGAAAAATGAATACGATCAATAAAAAGCTTATTAGAAACTCGGCAAACAGAAATAATTATTAATGAATCGTTTGAATGGGTAATAAAGCTTCGGCCAGATAAAAAGAGTCGAGGCATTCTAAAAAAATAATTAAAAAACTTTAGCGATGAATTTGTCGATGGCTTTAGAAAATAATAAAAAAGCTCATTAAAGCACTAGGAAAGCTCGAAAGTTTATCAGTATTCTGAATAGTAAGAGATATGAGCTGGGAAAATATTTCAAGCGAAGAAACATTCATACGTCATCTAGAGATATAGGTATACTTGTACACAGGTAACGCCAGAAGGTAATTAGATATCGAGTTACCTTGACAAGCTGGTGCTTTTCTCATAGTACTCCTTTTCCGAGGAGCTACTGCCTACTGAAATGCCGCTCGAGATCCACTTTCAGACATGCAATTATGTCTGATGAAAACGGAAAGCTCCTCGTTGTACACACACGACAAAAGCAATAGAAAAAAAAATCTAAATGTGTATATATAATTTGAAAATAAAGCGGAAAAATGTAAAAACAATCTCCTTGAAAAAGTTTCCTCATATTTTTCTCCCCTCAGCACTTGATTCCTTTTTTTTTTTTTTCAATGTTCCCACGTACTTTTCTCTTAACGTGTATTTTAATGTCCTTAAGTATCATTTTGTCCATTCGAATAAGACGAATGAATAGAAATTCGCGAAACAATACGTTTGATAACAACGAAACACGATAAGTAGAAAAGAGAAAGCCGAAAAAGAAAAAAAAAAAAAAAAAAAAAAAAAAAAAAAAGAAAGGAATCCACTTGCCCGAGGGAATAAAATAAAAATCCTACGGACAATATTCTCATCGTAATCTCCGTCTCGGGTGCTCGAGTTAAATACATTACTCCTGCTTTCCTTCCCGTTCTTTTGTCTCCGGCCACCTTGGCGTGGCGACCCTCCGTGAACAATTTATGGAAGAAGAACACAAAAAAATATAAGAATAAAAGAAACGAGAGGAACCAGGCGAGAAGAGTCTCTCTTTGTATAGAGAGATCTACTCGAGTCCACTGATGTCGAACGGCAACCCACCCTCTAACTCCACCCGGTCTCATCACAGAGGGTCAAACTTCTTGTAAACCATAAAGAGGATTCCCAGTCATTAGATCGCAAGCTCTCATGCTTTTTACTCTCCTTTCTTTTCTTCAGTCCCACTCTGCTGGACGAAAAACCGAGTAGTTTTAAGAGGATTATTGTGAATATTTGTACTGAGTCAAAATTGTTATTTTGAATTTATAATGTGGAGGTTTAATTATTTTCTTGCTTTGGGATTTTTAATGAAACATTTTTTTAGAAGGTTCATTTATAAGCCAGCGGGTGCTTTTTAATTCTCATTAATCCGAGATCTTCATCAAAGGATCATTAATGCGGCTTTTAATTTATAGGGGAAAAATGGATTAAATAAAGTAAAGCAGAATTAGATCGATAGCCACAAAAACAGGGAGTTGTAGATCGTAACCTGATTTTAAAATTTCGTCTTAATGTGTGTATGCTTCTTTATAATTCTAAGAGATGGCGCCAGTAGTGTGTGACGTCACTAAAAAGCGGTTTTTTTAAAAGTTACATTTATAAAGATTAAAACCATGCAGTAAATTTAATGTTGTAATTTTTCAAACTAAATAGTCAATATACATTACTTATAAAAAATCTTAATCTTTAAATTTTAGTCCTTACAATTAAAAAAAAACACAGTTTAAATTTTCTTGTTGTTAAAATTGGATTTTTCCTTGATAGTTTTTTTCTAATTGTAGAAACAAAGACTGGAATTTGTTACGAAGTAACTGGAATAAAAATAATAAACATCTGGTAAAAGTAAAATTGTTTACTTGAATAAAAGTTATAATACAGAATCACAAAGACGGTTATATGAAATTATAATCTCATTAAGAGGTATTATTTTCGTTGTCAATATCAAACTTCCCTGGCACTAAAAGTTAAACAATTTCGCATAGCCTTGGCACGTTTTACCCCTTATACAACCACACACTTGCACCCCAGCTGTAATACCCTTGACACATGTGTCGCGAGGCATAGACCGATGGCTCAAACTTCCGACGGGTGATGATGACCGATTTGTCTTCGATTAAGGTCAATTTTCCAGGAATATCGAGCATAAAATATACACATTTTTTCTTTGATACCAAAAAATCCTTTTTTTTTTTTTTTGATCACTGCTGGTTAGTACTATATTTTATTACCGGGTTCGGGTCGGCGTAATTTTGATTAAAGGTGAAAATAGCCTACAACTGGAGCTTTTAGCTATCGGGAATTACTTAAACCAGTTTTACGACTACGGAAATTCCACACGAGCGAAAAGGGGATTCGGATGCATTACCGTATTAGCTGCCCGTGCTTAGAAAGGGTTACAAATTCAAAGTAGATTATACTCGAGTCCAAATTTAATCCTTACTATCAACACTAAATACAAAAAAAAAAATTTTATAGAAAAAGAATTAATTTTATTAAATTCAAAATTTGAAATTTTTTTTCAAAACTTCAAATGTTTCTTATATTTTTCCTATTTTTATAATAACCAACTTTTGACTTTCAACTTTTTTCATAAAGAATCCAAGTTCAATATCACTTAGTTTTATGGCGGTAATTATAATTTAACGATCAGCACTCAGTACTTAGGGCTTTATTACTAACGTTCTGGGCTTGCCACGGCATTAACACTTTTGCTCTCCGTTGACTCACTCCCATCTTTCACGGTATTTTCTCATCAGAACCCGCTCTTTTTTCAAATAACGATCCTACGAAAGAAACAAACCCGAATTTTATTTCTCTGGTTAAACAATAATACAAACACTAAATACTCTTTTCTCGACGTTTATTTAACGGCTAAATAGTTTAGTAATTTTGTCGCTTTGATTCGTTTAGCCTGGCAAGTTCGGGTTAAATTACGACGTCTGCACTAAGAGATATGGACTCGAATAAATAAAAAATGTACAATAAATAATAAAAAAAAAATTTACGGTACATTTTTTCTCCAGAGGATAACTATATACATATATTTATTTTTTCACGTTAGTATAATGGAAAATTTAGGGCTGTCGAGAACGATAAATTCGCAGCTGTCCACTCGAATATTTTCCATGTTTTAGGGAGTCGTATCTTGACCGTCGGTCTTGTACTCCCGACGGAGCATCGAGACGTCGTCCCCTTCTTGCATATTCACAAATCATTCGTGTAGCCCTTTTTCCTTCCTCGTTCATCCACCAGAATACGGTATACGACTCATGACTCCTCTCGAGAACTCTCTAAACTCATGCATGACCATTTTCCCTTACCTCGGGGAATTGGAATTATATTTTGACTTATTTCCAAACCCGGATACCGGATACTGACCATTCTATTGAATACCTATTGAATTTTTATTTATTCTCGGAGTGATAAATTGTTCAATTATATATGAATTTATTTCAAGCGTGCCAATATAGAGATAAGTCCACTTTAAATTAAGAAATAGATGGTAGTTTCTGAGGAAAATAAAGAACAGTCGATATGTCATCGCGTGATTACTCTGACAGGACTGTCCAGTGTGTGACCTTAGCTAAAAGCTCGCGGTCCCAAGTGTATATCCCAAGAATTCTACTGGATAGATTGATACGTCAAACATATTTTGTAAAGATCGATCCACTGCCTCGAGAGATAAAGGATGCGGGCATCAATTTGTTTCATGCATGACAGATGAGCAAATATTCCTTTTCTTTATTTATTTCCCACATGTGAATAAAAAGGAAATTCGGAATAAGATTTTTTTTTCTACAAAGTTAATACCAGCAAATTTTCTGCAAAGTTTCTGAGGATATTTTTATTACATTTTTTTTTTCGATAAAAAAGAGATGAAAAAATTATTTTCTTGTTAGATATGAGTAACACAGCTTATTTTATTTATAATTTGTGACAATTTTCTATTGGAAACTCTGAATTTTTTTTTTTAAGATTCCATCACTTAAAAAAACCTCAAAATTAAATTTTTGAGCTTTTATAAACATTTTGATGAATAGTTTTCATCTATTTGCTTCGAATAATTAAAATATTTAATGTAATACATGTTTCTGTGAATTTTTGAATGTTATTTATTGAAAAGCCGACTTTCTAGTGACGTCACACAAAACTGGCGCCATCTCTTGGAATAATTGGCAACCTCTTAGACACTATAACTATATTTATTCGATTAATTGGTTGTATTATTCGAAAGCTATTGCGAATTTTCCATAAAATTTACACAAAAAAAATTTATAAAAAGAATAAAATTTAAAGTAAGACAAAAAACTAAATTTCCTCTGACGAGAGAATTTAAAAAAATTTTTTCAACGTTAATACAATTGAAAGTTCATAAAGTAAAACTTGATGATAAATGTATGATATGAGTAATTAACACAGAAAAGCGGAAAGCTGACCAGTTAATTTTGTACTCAACAAAGGAAGAACATAGTTCGTGACACTAAAATTAAAATAACTGAAAAAGACGAAGAATACTATATCACATTTGTCGGGGAGTGTAAACACAGAGAGTGCAGGTGAAAATTCGAAAAGTTGAGTAATCACGAAAAGTGTATAGTAAAAAGTTTACCTTGAGTTTGGATACTGTTTTAATGGCACCTTTATTTAATCGTCAAGTGAAAGTATATAAGAGAAGAAAAGTAAAAGTCTATGAAAGTAAAAAGAAAATTCTTTTCTTCTTTTCAATATAATTTGTTATCGAATTAACGATATCTTGGGAAGGGTAGCTTATATATAGATATATAAGATCCGAGATTTCTCTCATTTACGTTTCTTCTTCGAATTCACATTTTTACCGAGAAGTATTTGGTACCCCGCAAAATGCTTTAATGCAATTATCTTCATTAGCGTCGGAACGTCGTGCGGATTACAATATCTAATGAACCAACCAGTACTCGAGTGGCTTTTTCTTTCTTCTCTTCTCTACTTTTCGTCTCATCCTACTTCTTTATTTCAATTCTTTTGTCTTTATTTTTTTATCGTTTGTCCTAAAGCCAGAATTTGCTCTACACTTTCTTCATTTTTTCACCAACAGAGATGACAACAAATAAAAACAAACGAATTTCATTTGTTTCACAAATAACCGTTCTCTTGAAATACTTTTTCGCCATTAAGAAAAAGCTCTAACTACCTAATTCCCATTTACAATTTTAATTTATCTTGATGCTTTTTAGTTGAGAATAAACCCAATAAAAAAAAAAAAAATATTCATTCCTTTCAAAGCCTAATTTTATATTTTATCTGTAATTGATTAAAAAAAAAAAAATTCCAGCAATAATTTTCCATCAAAAAATTGTACAACTAATCAAAATATATTTTCTCTAGAATAAAAGGAGAATTTATTCACAGAATCCCGATAAAAACTTAGAAAGTTCATTAACAATCGCTTTTACCAAAGTTCTAACCAATTAAACTCCTTAAAAAAAGGTTAAAACCATAAAAAACTAAACAAAGTTGTCTTGAATAAAACAATCTTGACCGCCGAACGTAAATAACAAAAGTCTAGCAACAAATCGGATTTTAAGGCAGTAAAAGGCTGCCTGCGGGTGAGTTTTAACTTCTTGTGGTCAGACTTTAGGGCATACTCTCTATTCTACCACCACAGCTCCTTCCATATCTTCGCTCTAGTGACTGTAGACTCTATAGACTGTGTACCTCATCTATACAGGCAGTATATGGTCTACATAACTGGATACTGTGGATCTAAAAAGGCTCGAAAGTGTGCGGTATAAGTATAAAGAGTCTATTTCGTGGAATACTAATACTAATATAAAGTGAGCAGAGTTAGTTTGGTTAAATAAGAGTAAGAGTGTTCTGTGAAGCAGTAGCCCGGGGAGACGAAATGAAGTATTCCTTTACGAGGGTCCTTACTGCTCGTAAACTCGACTTTATGATGATAATTACAGGCGAGTGTAGTAAATCTGGTTGTACGTAGGGGCTTCAGATGTACAGGAGACCGAGCGAGTTACAGCTACTGAAAAAGATTCTTAATCTTGGTGTAGTTTTTCTTTACTGGTTCCGTTCTCCAAATGATTTCAGCTGCACGTGCCCGCCTTCAGGGCAGAAAGGAGATTTTCATTTTAGGTTGTTTTGTTGTTATACACATCACTGTTGGGCTGGCTAATGAGAAGAGAGCTTCATTGTGTTTTGATGAAATTTATTTATTTTTTGATTTAATTTGAAATACTAAACTGAAAAAAAAAAAAATTAATTTGAATCAATCGTAAAATTCTTGAACCAAAAATAATTTTAAAAAAGCTCATTGTCTTTAATCAAGACAAAAAATTCTTAAATCAAATAAATTTTACTTAAACCAAGTGAAATTTCTCTGTTTAAAAATTTTTTAACTCAATCCAAGAAGATTAAATTCTTTAAAATTATTTTACTTGATTTAAATAATTTTTTTTCTGTGTATTAAAAATTCCAGAAGAATAAAAATAAAATATTTCAATCAGTAATAAAAAATTTATCGAATAATTAAGAATTTATGAAGCTTGTGGTCGCCCAAAAGACGCGACGATATTTTTTAGGAAGTAAGAATAGCAATTAGGAATTATTTAATGATTCGGTTGAGAGACAAATGAGGACGTTAGAGTGACCACAAACTGTTTTGTTGGATAGTAAAGTTATTTAGGAGTTGTAATAAATAGTGTTTACACAATGTTTAATGTGTCCGTACGACTTGGTAAGCGACCAACCGACTTAACGACCCTCGGGTGGACACCAGGAAGTTCCGCCGGCAAGTATATAACATAATCGCGAACAGTGAAATCGTTAAAGAGCGTTTATGTGCGTGATTCGCTGAAGCGAATTTTGCTGCAAGTGTGTTATAGTTACACTCTTGTCGGTGTTGCTTACACTCGGTGGGTGTGTGTATGATCGAATGATGCGAAATTAGTGGGAGCCGTGTGGTTAATTCTCTAGACCAAATTCAGACTCAATTTAACTCAGATAACTTTCGAATTATATTGAGTAATTATATGTGTTTAAGTAATCAATTGATTTATCATTTATCAACTTTTAATTGAGCATCATAATGGGTTATTTATTACTTGGGTTTAGTTTTGATCCAAGTTTTCAGTTACTTTGAAATATTAATTTTATTCAATGACAAAATTTATTTTAAATTGAATAAAATATTAAATTATCATCAATTTACCTCAAATTTGAAATTATTGGGCATAGTGCTAAAAATCTCCAACAGGTGGCGCAAAGTAGTATAATTTTCTCACTACAAGACAGTTAATATTTTATCTTAATGTAGAATATTGTATTAATATTGAAATTTAATCATTAAATCAATAAGAATTTCCACGAGCTTGAATTCTTTGTAGATAAATTTTTTGTAGATAAAAATGTATACTAATACATTAAAATTTAAAAATCTTCTCATGAATATAAAAATAAAAAGCATTGACACAAGAATATAAATTATAATAATTTAAGAAAAAAAAATGATAAAACTCTCGGAGATTGGAGACTGGTTGGTTGGGAAGGGTATGACGTAGGATATAGCGACAGGGGTGGTGTATCTAAGGGTGAGGGAGTGACTGGGTAGTGAGTAGAGGTATAAAGAAGGAAAGGACCGAAGGTAAAAGAGAAGGAAAGGATGAGAAAACGTGATAGGAGCGGGCAGGTAGAGGGTATTTGTAATTCCGATTAGCTTTCGCAGCCCGAGAATACGTAGAAGTTACTTCGGAGAAACTTACACGTTGGTACTTCTCTTCTAGGGGATGAGGTGGTGACGCTGATGGTACATGCTAGCTAGTGTGATGCTGATGGCGAAGGTAAGCAGGGGCACCACCTCGGGGTAACACCCGCTTTCTATTCCACATGGAACTAGTGAGAAAGATGCGACCGTGTGTGACCGCTGGTATACATTTTCCTCTATATTTATACATATATCTCTATATACATTTATATACATGTATAGCTGACGGAAAAGACGTACGGCTCTCTCATGAATAGCATTGCGATAAATTCGATTAAAACTTCTAACTCTGAGTTTCCATCCTACATGTCTCGAGGTTAGAAAAGGACACTCCTTCCTACAGCCCATATCCTACTACATCAGTAAATGTCTTCCTGGTTACTCGTATGTACTTTACAGAGTCCAAAATTTCGTGAATTTCAATCCAAAGCCTCCAGCGCTTTTTAAGAAAAACATTTAAATGTATAAATATTTTTTATAAATAATTGGTTGTTTAAAAACGTTGAAATATTAGATATTCTGTATGCTTATCGACTTTTCGAATTTTACTTTTTAAAAAACCCGCTTCTAGTGACGTCAGACGCCACTGGCGCCATCTCTTAGAATTTTTAAGAAATACTTATCTTAAAAATCAATCATTTGTAATTATAATTATATAAGCTCAAAATTCAGTAATCATAATTATATCTGTTACTGTCTACAATTAATTTAAATCTAATTCTAATTACTGAACAACAAAAAACTTAATTTGTATTTACATTTTTTCTGCGATCATTAGTAACATTTATTTTCGCAAAAAATACTTAATTGCTAGGTTCATAACTCACGAAAGTAAAAAAATACGGCTTGTCGTTAAAGTAAAACCAAACTAGGTGAAGAAGAAACTAAAAGAGGTGGCAGTAAGAAGAAGGGGTGTAAGAAGTATGTAGACAGGACAGTCGAAAAGAGGTTTCGAGAAAGGGGTTGCGATACCCAGCACATACTTGAGAAACTTTTGGGCGTTGGGCGATTATGAGGGTGAGGACATCCCTGGTGTGAGGTACCGAGTGCGAAACAGTTTCAAGTGCTCGCTAAATGTTGCGGAAAATAATGACTGATGGTAGTCGTAGTCGTTCATACGTGACTCTTATTCGTTTGTTTTTTTTTTTCGGGTGAGTCTTTTATCATTACTATCGTAATAATTGTAATTTTAATGATTAGGAAAGTTCCAAGTGGACTTGGTGAATTCTAAATCGCAGATTGGCTTTCAATTTGAATCAAAAGTAGCCGAGGTAGGGCAAGAAGCATTTTGTCTATGAAAGGGTGGATCGAAGTCTTAAAGTAGTAAAGTTTTGTTTTGACGGGACTGAAAGCATCTTCGGGTAGGTGGAGGAGTTGGTAGGTAAGTTCAAAGTAGGAAAGTGGGAGGAGAAGTTATGGAGGCTTTCTCTTATTGTTTGGTACAAGCATTGTCGCACTGACCGATATATCATTCGGCGTGACACTAACTTGCTCTGATAATTTGCTCGAGTGTTCCGGAGGACCAGGTCGAATGTCTCTGACGTTCTTTACTACTACTATTAACACCATCCATCTATACCGACACTTGAAAACACAGATAGTAGATAAGAGACAAAAGACAGAAGACTGAAAACAGGAAAAGCTCTGACACTTTACAGCAGTACAAACATTTGAAATTAAACCAATAAAAATTGTTGTGTATTTAAAACAAATTAGAAAAAATTAAATCTTCAGGTTATGGACCCAGGATTCTGGATAGAGATTCTGGATAGAGTCTTGCCCGGGTAAATGGTTAAGGGAAGAAAGGACAAGGACAAGAATACAAGGAAAAATAGAAAAGATGTGAGTAAAAGATAGAGAAGTGGGTGAAAGATGTCTACGTTACTTTAAAGTTGGTCTCTGACATCTCCATCTACATCTTCACTATCTTTTTCTCTAGAAGTTGAAGTTGATGTAGAAGGAGTTGAGTTGAGTGCAGAACCTTAAGTCTGAGTCCTCTCAGGACTGTTGTTTACGGGGTGCAACTTTTCCGCGAACGAAATCGGCGTCGCAAACTTTCGAATGTATGCCTCACTAAAGTTAATGCCTCAGTAAAGGTACTCGACAATCCACTGTCCGCTCATAATTTTCCGGAGCGGAAGGAAGAGCCTGCGGAAAATTATGGCACTGAAAATGCGCTCCGATTTTTCACTTCGAACCGGGAAACTTTCGTTGGACGTTACAGTGAATAATACCTACTGTGGGGATGTGGGTTTCATATGTGTTGTGGAACTACTTATTTGTAAACGGAGTATTTTATACTGTTTATTTTGTCTGAAAAATTACTTAAAGTATTTTCTTGAATGGAAAAAAAATTTTCTTTCCAAAAATATTAAAATTTTAATTTGTAATTAGAATTTCCGTCAATAATAATAAAACTTACAATTAATCACTAATAATCCTCCTTAGAGCCAATTCTAATGAATTACCAACGATCATATTTTATTAATTTTGAGCCATTAAAGCTCAGCAGAGGCTAGTACACAATTCATAGAGTATATCCAGTGGACTACCACTAAGAAACTTGTAAGATCTCGTCTTACTAGCTCAAGTCTGAGACGAACTCGAGCATGTGGCAAACTTGCTATCATCGATATTGATATCAGAGCAGGTGTTCCCGACACATTTTCCCTTTGTCGCGTATTTAGTGCTTAAACTTTCGGTGTCCCATCATTATCAGCTTCACCATTAACATTAACATCAACATCAACATCTCCATCAGCAAATGATTCATCAAAAAGAATATTTGTCGCGGCAAGATGAAAGAGACTCTTCTCGGAGCAACGGGTGGAGGGTGGCGGGTGGTCTTAGGGCGGGGGTGGGAGCACCCAGGTAGGACGCGGAGCTTTCCAGGGGTAAGGGTGAGGTTGTCGAGAAAGAGGGAAAGAGTGTATTGAGGTCAGCGAGTTTTTCCCCTGCGCGCTGGTGGTGCGCCTTGAGTCTTACCTATCATCCGGAGCAGGTTCCGCAGAGAGGGCCAGCTCGCTCTTATTCCGTTCCTCGAAAGAGGAAGAGGAGTTCGTTCGCTCGGACGGATTCGAGTCGCTGGTGGGCGTCGGCGTCGCGAGTACCAGTGCGCCTGGCCGAGGCTTCCAGACCGCGGTACCCGCGATTGGGCTACCCTCCTTCCACCAGGACCAACCCCGGGACTCCTGGTACCGTGAGATCCGTGGGCGTCAGCTACGCCTCCAGATCCTTTTTTATCAGCCTTTTTTTGAGTGTTTTTTGTGCTCACCTTCGAGCCGGATCTCGTCCCCGCGACAGTCAGGTGCTTGGCATCCATCTTAATGGGAGGGGTGCCTCACCTACAGCTACCATCCAACATCCGCCACCCACTTGCCCCTCACGCTGAGAAACGGGCTTACTTGGCTGGCTTTTACGCAACTAGAAAATTCAATTTTTGCCGTATAAACGTCGACCGTACTAGAATCAAAAAAATACTTTTGAAATTGTTGAGACGTTAAAAAGTTCTTTTTTTTTTACTTTATGCTGAGCTGGTTCATGTATTAGCAGTGAGAGTCGGGGTACTCGGGAAATTTGTTTGCCAATCACTTGCCTTGGAGTGCACCCACGTTACTTTGATTTTTTACTCGGTATTTTATTTTATAGTCGTTGGTGATAAAGAGCTGGATGCTTTGCGAAACTTTTTTTTTAAATTGGGCTAATGAAGTTTTTCAGGCGTGCTGAGTTAATGATCGGTGTAAAAAGCGTCTTTAATAGATGATTTTATTGGAATTTTATGGAGCATTCGATGGATGAAAAATTGACTTCAAATAATATTTTTTAAACCGAATTTTTGATAAAATTTCTTGGTTCAGATATCGGTAAAGTTTAGTAGGGTAAAGTATAGTCAACGTCGATTAATACGGAATCTCGCTCACCCCTGGGGATCATTAGCATTGCGCCCTGCAGGTTTACTTGTCCGTAACCCGACTATACACGTGCATTTACTTTCTCTTGATCTTAATTTTAAGGGCAATGATATCAAGCCTCTAGCTAAACTTCTATGTTAGCCTCCTCCATAGTTGTTGTCGTCGTCGTAGTCATCCCTCGCTGATGTTGCTGCCGCTGCTGGGATTAAAGACGCATTACGACGCTCCAAAGGACGGTAATTAGATCCGGAAAGAAGCAAAGGGTTTCTGAGATGGCTAACTTGGTTTACCCAAAAAGGGGCGCGGGTTTATTTTACGTCAAAGAGGTTAAACCACGCGGGAATTGCCAAGTTGCTATCATTTTTTTGCACCAATATCATTTCTATTAATGATAATTCTTTTTTACTTTACAAATGATCTATTTAAAAAAAAATTGGCTATAATCCAAGTTATCAGAATGAAATGATGGTGATTTTGGTGTATAAATGGTTTTATAACGGCGGACATCAATTTTATCATCGCTTCTATTTGTAAAACTTTTTCCCGGGGGATTATGAAGTGGAAGCATAAAGAAAGCTCTTGATGCGTTTGCAAGAGAGACAGAGAGGAAGAAGAGATGTGAAATGTTCTTGACCATATTGTAACAGCTTTAGAAGTTTGTTTGCTCCACTTGGCGATAAGGGAAACTAAACGATATCTGTTGGACGCAGAGTCAGCAAGAATGTTACTATGAATAGTATTCCATCGCCACCTATATAACTTTCAGAAATTTACAGTGAAAAGACGCCTTTTACATTAGTTATTATACCAATTGGCTTGGCTTTCGGTTGAATTTCACGCTACTTTCAGACAGATAACTCGTTTAGGGTTAGCCTGCTTTCATCCTCTCTCAATGTATCCTCGAGGTTGTTTTGCGGAGTTAAAAGACGACCAACGCTGAGTGCCTTACTGTGTTGTTCCGATGGATTGTGGCTTTCATATGGTTTTCACAGCTTTTCATTTTTAGAGCGCTTTTAAGTTGGAAAATTCACCCAGGTCTCCAGTAAAATAGAAAAAAAAATCTAATGCAGCTTACCGCACACATAGAATTATCAAATGTTTTTTTTTACATGAAAAATAATCATTGTCATTTTTACGGAAATTAAAAAAAATTAATTTTTTCTACAGAAAAATTATTAATTCTAATAAAAAGCAAAACTAACTTGAAAATTGATGTCATCTAGTTTGATGTAAGTGGGTCGGTAGGATTCTGAACAATTTGGGATCCCTGTGTACTCCAGTTTCACGGTCGCGAAAGTGTTTGTAAGAAAGTTCGAAGCCGCATCTAATGGCAAAACTTGCGGGGGTTGAACTCGCGGAGTTTGGCGCTGATAGCTGGGGACTAACCTCGTGTTTCAGCGTTAGCAATCCAAAGTCTCCGCTGGCGTTAAAGAATTTAAGAACAAAATAATAGAACAAACAAACTTAAAAAAAAAAAAATTGTAAACTAAACATAAGAAAACCTATTTAAAAACTTTTTCATTTGCGTCTGGTCCCGTTTCATCAAAAAAACATCTTTTCTTTGTTTTTGTTCTTATCCATGGTACTTATCTTGGTCTCTACTTTTACTCTTCACCCCGCGAACTTGACCCAATCACCTCGCGACCTTGGTATCATCCCGCCAAAAGAAAGAAGAACTAGAAGAAGAAGAAGAACAAGAACAAGAACAAGTAAAATTTGCCCCTTCTTTTATTCTACCGAGTTTCCCACAAACTTTGGACTTTCCCGTTTAAAATTACCGGAGTTTTATTCGGCCCTGGAATTTATAATCGACTTGCTCGTTCATCTTTCGCGGGCGTCACCACACTCTAGATTTCCGGTTGTAAAATAAAATGCCTGTTGATTAATTAAGCAACTAGTGAATTAATAGTTATTCTTGTTTTCAATAATTGACAAGAATATTATGTAAAAAATTTTTCACGGATCTTCCCCAAAAAAAAAAATCAAAATTCATCAACAGCATGTTGAATTAAGCTGGAAGTTTCCATGATCCACGATCGTGAAAGTTGTGCAGCACGAATGCCTCTGCTCGGAATTGGACTCAAGTACCGAAACCAGAGTTACCCCGAGGCTCAGCAGAACGCGGGCGATCCTTCATCTCGGTTCTCATCAAGAACCAGGCAGGAGGAACAAGCGGTAGGTAAACCTTCTCTTGGAGTAGTATTGCGGCGTTGGAAAAAGACCCCGAGGGTTTCTCATCGAAGAAGCTGGTGGACGTTACGCCAGAGTGGTTCTATGTTCCAGCCCCCGTAAACTTGCTGCTTAGCCTGGTTTAGCATCCCCCAATCTAAATCCCAGACCAAGCTACGCAGCGGGGACCCGCGGTCTCGGCTGATGGGCTTGCACCACTACTACCGACAGCTTTTGCAAGTTCAGCTACAGTCAATGGAATGAAATGGTTGGAGCAAGTTGCTGTGCTGGTTCTGAACTACCGCTGCCTCGGGCGAGTTTCCTGCTTTTGTCGAAATCTCCGATGGAAATGAGCAACTACATACATAAGTCTAATTGTTTCAATCTTTGTTCTTTCTAAGAACATTGTTCAATATTTTCGATATGAATTACGGAAAATTATCTTTTAAAATTTGTAATTAAAATTGCAATTTAATTTTAAGTCACTAAAAAAATATTTACCTTAAGCAAGACATATATTATTACAAGTATTACTATTACGCTTGCTACAATTATTTCTGCTGATAAAATATTTTGAACCACAATCTAAACTAAAATGTTTAATACTATTGAATTTACTGTTGCTGTTTGCTTGAGAAAAAATTTTTTTTTAAATCGTCGTAGCTCAAAACAATTTCCAAATTTTTTCGTATCTATTTAAGTATTTTGAAGCTATAAAAAAAATTCTTTCATTATTCAGAAATGTTCAAAAAAACCTAATTCCTAATTAGCTCTAGCAGAATAGTGTCTTGAAATAAAAATAAAAAAAATCACCCAACGAAATGTATGCACCGCAGTGGGAAGAATAAGAAGCTCCTGCCCGGATAAAACGAACAAGTCACGTCCTTATCCGTCACGTATGCATATCTTGAGACCCCGGGAGAAACTACAACTACCAGCGGTATTACTACTGGCGGCGTACCCTTGGCAGGGTGATTGGTGGCAAGCACCCCAACATCAACCCAGGGGACACTCTGAGCCGGACGTACGTGGTCAACGCGGGCCAAACTGTCGGGAAAGTTACGTAAAATAGTTAGCGACACTTCTCCGAGCATATCCCGTCTCTATCCCTCATTCTCGAAGCCCATTCCTCATACATACATATCCATTCTCGTTCCAGACCTAGTCCAGTCCCTATTTCCCTCTTTTTCCAGTTCCTTGCTCCAAGAGTCGACTATCTCTTTTGCATATTTCCATCCTTGTGGTGTCTAGCGTCCAGCAGACACCAATACTTATGGTATGGTTATTCGACGCCCAGGCTGGGCTCTGATCAGTAGAGTATCTTGTCCGTCACTGATATATGACTGGTACACTGGAGGTTGCTCGAGAGCTAACCTTCCCTCAGATCCTACGTACGTGACCGATATGACGGCGATACGTGAATATATATTACTTGACATCTCAAGACACAAATACACCCGTATCTCCAACCAGGAAAACCATCTCCTGGTGGACAGATGAGCAGATAAAAAGGAGAAGGAAGATAAAAGGAGAAACAAAAAAAGGCACGGACACAGCTTTTCACTTGACTTGAATTTCCGTGATTTTCAGTCGCGTCTGATGTCTCTCTTACATAAATGGAAGAGTATGCTCACTTGAGAACAATGGCCCAAGAGCCTGGATAGCAGCCGCACAGCCTAGATGGAAAGTTATGTCCAAGTCTGGAAGAGTGAGTTCTTGCAACTTCCGGCGGACGTCGCCGTGACATCGCCTGACATGGTTCGTCGATCGGGTTTCCTACTTCCTTGACAGATGCCATATTATTTTATTGTAAATTTGTAAAATTCTGTCCGCTCGTCGTTTGGTTTAGACTTTACCTTTTTTTTCCGTCCATTCGTAAAATGCTTGAATTGATAAGATTTTTCAAAACTCCCGATAAATTAATTTATTAAGCCAATTAAATTGTTTTTGGATCACTAACAATTTTTTTTTTAGCCAAAGAGAAATTTTCCTTGAATTTATTTTGAAGTTATACTTTATTTTTCGAACTAGTTAAAGTAAAAAATGAAGTAATTAAATAAAGTTTGGCGATAAAAATAAATAATTTATGGTAGTAGCATGTCGGAAAATACTCGAGTACTGTAATGATCACCGATCATTGTCGTAACGTGAATCGGTATCGTATATAAAATTATCGGCGCCGCTGATTCCAAGCTCATAAAAATCCTCCAGTGTGTGTGTGTGTGTGTATGTCTCAAGATATAAGGACAGAAGTTACAGCAGGCTCCGGATGGGCCATAACGCGACGTTAATGACCATCGATTAAGCTCCTATAATTGCTGCGATAAATCCAAGACGTCGGTGAGTACAATGCATCCTCGAGTGGAGAACTGTTTCCTTAATACGAGGAAAAATTTACTGGGTCATACATTTATTTATCTATTGTCAAAATAAACAAGAGATATTTTTTTATTTTTTTTAATAAAAAGTAATTACTTAAATGTATGAGATTAAACAAAGTAAATCCTTTCGTTTAATACTTCGACAGTCGATCGACTTTGGTCTTTTGTTTTTCTATCGGACCTGGAACTTTATTTCCACCAGGAGCTCCTCCTCCTTCAGTGTATCCACGGCTGGTTCTCTAGTGCGAGAGGAATCAATTATGAAACTTTTCAAATTTGTCAGTAATATTGAAATTTCTTTTATATCCGAAGCTCATAATTGAAGTCTATCGGAGGACTCTTGGAGGGATGTAGCGTCGTCAGTCGTAGAGAAACCAGGGATGAAAAGAGTGCAGAGTTCTGCCCGGGGGAGGCTGGGTTATGGGTAAGCTAGGAGGATAGAAGTGAGCAACGAGGCGTGAGGGACAGGAGAAACTTTTTGTTTTTCCGTCGACTATTGTTTCCTATTGCCACTCCTCTGCTCAGCTTCATCTCACTTTCATCCCCCAAACACGTAGCCCGCTTTGTAAAATGAAAATTTTTTACGCGGGTGCTAAAAGGGTGAATGTCTCGATTCATAAAAGGCTTCCGTTCAATTTCGCGGATTCACGGATTGATATTAGATGATCGCTTTTTATATTTCCATATCGCAATCATTTTTATTTGATTTTATCTTCGTTATTTACTGTCTTAAATTATAGTCGAATTTAAATCGAATTATTTGATCAAATTTTTATTCATTGAAGAATATTTTAATCCACACATTTATCAATAATTGTTAAAAAATCAAATTTTCAAATCGATTTATTGAAAAGTTTATTAAAAAATACCTTTTTTTAATAAGTATTGCGATTGTTTCCTAAATAACACTTGAGCTTCAAAAAAATTCTAATAGATGGCGCCACTCTTGTGTGACGTCACTACAAAGCGGGCTTTTTGAAAAGTTATAATTTTAATTTAAAAAAAAAGGCAGTATATTAATTATTTTTATTATTCAAATTAACTATTTAGAATGTTCAAAGAAACTTTTTTAATTTTTTTTTTTTAATAACATCTAGAAAAACTGCGAAATTATAAATCTATGTCTAAAAATTCGAAAATTAAAAATAAAAAATAAATTAAAAATTTTTCTCTTTAATTTCGAAATATATTAACATCGAAATGAATGATATTTGGCAGGGTGAGAATAATTAAAAGACTTCGGTAAGGCGAAAGACCTAAAAGAAGGGTGAAAAGATTGACAGTGAATTATTCAAGTCTGACTATAAAGGGGATCATTTTCCATCGAATTTTTTTATCTATCACATTATTTTTTATTATAATTATAAATTATTAAATTAATTACTAGTAACATAAAAAAGCTGTTAATTGATGAAACTAAGCTTTCATGAAGTAAAATATTTTTAATCAGACTAATGACGAATCGATCATACATGATAGTACATATAATTGAAGAATAGACGAATGGACTTCTTAATTACGGAAGAAAACACATGGATACAAGGTTGATGCGTTGAGAGGGAGATAATGAAAATTGATGAGACAATCGAGGGTGCGAAAACACCACCGTACGTTCTCCCATTTGCTTCGTCGCGTTAATGTTTCACCTATACCTCATCCTTGTATCCTTGTACTCGGTATTCATCTCTCTCAAGCTTTATCTCATCCCCAGAGTGACTTCAAAGTACACGAGCTCATCTCGAGGGCGGAAAAAAATTAAACTGATCGTTGAAAAAAAAAAAAGAAATTAAGGCAAAGGGTTATTAGACGACTTGTCTTAAAGGCCAATTTTTTAAAATGGCAATTCTTCTTTAGGCTGAAGCCTCGTTAATAGAATGATTATCGTTTAAGTGTAATTACTGAAGGAAAAGGGTTCAGATTAATATTATATAATACAATCTTCCCCAATCTTACCTCCGGCTATTTTTAAAATAAAAAAACCATTTTTTTTAAGTTATCATCTCATTAGTTTTATTCCTTCTTACTTTTTATTAGTATTATTTTTTAAATTAAGGTTAAACTAAAATTGCTTACTGTTATTATTTGTAGTAAAAAAAAAAAATTTCAATAATAATAAAATTTTGAATGAGTAAAAAAAAAAATATTTTGAATACTCTACATCTTCGCTCTCAAACAACAGAAGTCGGAAAAGTTATAATTATCTTTTAATAATCGTCCCTTTTAATTAATTAAAAACAAAGTTAAAAGGTTTATTTATTTTCTCGAGCAACTTCCTAAATTAATTAACATTTTATTTTAGTTTCAAAAAATAAAATTAATTCAAATAATTAACGAGTGAATTAATTCAATATCAAAGTTCATTAGTTACATTCTGTGTTTCTTTGAAAGAGTAAACAAGAAACGAAAAAGAGGAAGGAATAAAAATAATAAAAATAAAATAAAATAAATGCAATGAAGCTGAGTGAAAAAAAAAGGGAGAGACTCACTCCCATATCATCCAATAACCGTTTTCACAAACTACCCTCTTAATTAATGCAACTTTTATTATTGTTTCCCGCGCGGGCAATCGGACGTATTCTCCTGGACCTACTGTCTTTTTTAAAGTTATCATTATTATTATTAGTATCATTATTGTTATTACTACTATTATCTATCTCATTTTATTTAAATGTCCACTGTATACATTTTTTTGTAAAACTTTTCTCTAACATCTCCATGGATCTAAGTGTGAGCAGAATTGTCGGCGTGCAAATATGCCATCTGCATCTGCATGCAGCTAACACGTGACAACATTCTCTGATGTGTACTTTCTACCTTCTCTGTGCTGGCTACACACTCTTTGCATATACGATACACGACATACGATATACCACTCTTATATTCCCCGTTATAGCCTGTTTCAATGTGCAATGGAAAACTTTTCCGAAACGAGTAGTTTCCGGTGGTTCTGACTCCAGACGACGGTCCGATATAAAATGTAAAAGCTTGCTGGAAAATACAAGATAAATGCAGACTGACAATGCGACACACGGCGATACACCGCTGCTATTAAATTGCCAGGTGGAAAGTTCAGTTTGAGGTTTTTTTTTTTTTTTTTTTATATATATTTAATTATTTTTAATAGATGCAGTGATATAAATCAAATTTACTGATTAAAATGGACTGCTGAATTAATAATTAAATTTTCTGTTACCTTTTAAAGTAATTTGTAGAATAGATAGTAAATTTATCACTCTAATTTTTAAAAATCCCGCTTTTTAGTGACGTCACACATCACTGGCGCCATCTCTTAGAATTATTGAGAAGCTCTTTAATACTAAAATTATTTAAATCTATAAAAGTGTTGATTTACAGCTGTCAGAGATAAGTAGTCATTAAAATAATGCTCAAAGTTTTGTATTTTAAAGAAAATAATTATTAAAACAATTTTTTTTTTTCAAAGTAACTCAATTAAAACTTTGAACAATAACTCTTGCCATTTATACTGAAAAAAAAAAATTTTTTTTCCTCTATAAAAGCACAACAAACATGTGTTGATGAATAGGCAGTTGTTCCTTTCCGGGCGGAGTAAGCATACAAGCATACACCCGTCACGATATGATTCAGAAGCTACGACGAATGGTTCTTCCATTGTCATACCCTGTTAATTAGATATCTAGTCTCGCCGCTCAAATTCACCTTACACGCTGTACCAGTTTTCCATTGTATTAACCTCCCAGTAGCTTTTGACACCCCCTAACACTCTCCAAAGCCTTCTAACACACCCCAAAACTCCGATTCCGACTCGGTTTCACCTCCTTCGTTCTCAACGACACCCTCATACACCATTACTCTATTTCACCTTTCTCTTTTCGCTATTTCCTCCTTTTCACATCCCACATCCCACATCGTGTCTCATCGTACACAACCAATATATATATATATATATATATGTATATAAATAGTTATATATAGTAAACTCTTGTACCGCTCAATGGCCACATTCACACCCGACAATATTACACCGCGAACGTGACGTAAATCCTTGAAGCTCGCCTCAAAATCAAGTTCCACAGAATTTGAACCCGCACTATCTAAAATCCTCAACCGCATCGAGATATACATTTCCATTGTTTCCGATGCTAATTATCTCCGATTGATTTGTAAAAATTTTCCGACAAGCAGCAAACAATTTTTTTATTTGATAAATGCGGAAAATAAATTCAACAAACTCTAATTATTAATTAAGGATTAACATCGCTGCCGATAATTCTCGTTAATCAACTTTTTTTCCCTTTTATGGAGAAGAGGAAAATCCGGGAAATAAAGGGTGATTATTAAATATTTTTATTGTGTATCATGAATAATATATGGCTGATTTTTTGGGTTTTGTTAAACTCCAGAGCAAGCGAGGGCGGAGAAGACAATGAGATTTTTGATTGTATCGGGAGAAATGCAAGCGGGTTTTAGGAGAATGTGGTAGGTGTGCACCCGCAAAAGGGCGCGACGAGTCGACGAGGCTTTTCACCAGGATCATCGTTGTCGGACATTAATTGGCACGAGATCTTTGTCCCTATTTGAGCAGGCTCGTTCTGTTCGTTATTGTAAGGCGAGCGTTACGGTTCGCCAAGCTTATTCATTTGAATTAGCTCGATGAGAATGTGCGAAAATGTGATTGCGGTTTTCGAAGTTGTAGTTTCGTGGGTATCGCTATTGTCTTTGTAATTGTGTTCTTGGAAGTGATCAATAGATTAGATGGATTTACAAAAAAAATATTTCAAGAAAAATAATGATTTTTTGTCCAAAAATTTTTTTTAAAAGTCATTTAAAGCCACAAAATAAAATTTATTTTTTGAAATATTTTTCCAAATTTTAAAGCCACAAAATAAATTTTAAAAATCATTAAAAATAGATGATTGGCAGCTTAAATTGATTAAATTATGAGTTTCTCTAATAAAAAAAATTTTTTTTTCAACCACTAGCAAACTAACTGACCAATTTAGCCACTTTTCTAAATCAAAATTAATCTCTAGGATATTTAAATAAAAATTAATAAAATCAGTTCAAAGAAATAAGAAAAATATCAAACTAATTGATCAAATCAATATTTTCTTTTTAAAAGAAAAATTTTTCTCGAACGTTGAATACATTATAACAAAAGAAAAGTATGTGTAAAGACATTTCCATTCTTATTCTTTATGAAATAACTGTAAATTCTGTTTGCGAGTCCTTTTTACACAAAGGAGGATATGTTGAACGAATTGTAGTCTGTATGAAAGGCTAATATCGTACATGAACGTGACCTGAGTTCAAGCGAAGCCCGGGGTGAGTGAATAAATAAAAATTTTCCTATTTTATCAATCGTCCGAATTGAAACAAAAATCATTGTGATTATTACGATAAATTATTTTCTCTAGGCAAAATATCGGCACGATATTTTAGTAAATAACCGCGCTAATTGATGAAATAGGCTGGGTCATTGAGGGGCATTTATTAGAGCCGGTAATGCCCGAAAGATTGATCGACAATACGAGAGTTTATTAGGAGACGAAGGTAGAAAACGAGGGTGAAAATAGAGTTCGAATAGCTCGGTCGTTAGAGGAATCTAATCCAGAAAATCGACCGAAAATGTCCCGGCCAGACTGCGAATGTACGACAATTTGTTTCGTGACCGAATTAAAAAATTTAATTGTCCCAGTGATTGCAAAATTTTTAATTTAAAAACAATGAATAGAAAAAAAGTTTTGCTCGCTTCAAACGGGCTTTATTGTTGATTAAAAATCAAAAATAGTATTCAAATTTGTTGTAGATTTAAACTTTTTTTTTTTTTTTTGACTCATAAATATTTGAAAGCTGAAATCTTTTAGTCATTTGGCTTTTTATTCGAAACGTGTCAGGCAGTCACATCTCAATGATACAGAAAAAAATGAAAAAGACTTGAAAAAAAAAAAAATATAAATAACTTTTTTCATCCCTTTCTTCAGTCGGGGGTGCCTCCCTTCGGCGTTGAAAATTCCGGGGATCGTAAAGCTTCGGTCTTTCGTGTTCATAAATTCAGTGAGAATCCTGTGAAATGAAATTTACTGTTGAGGTAAAGGAGAGTAAAAAGTAAGAGAAAAGCGCGTGAGCCAAAGCAAAACTCACTTCTGGATCGTAAAAGTGTTGACATTTCGAAAGTTATATGTACCATCATATCGATATCTTTATTTCATTGCGGTGGACTAAAAAATCATCAAACATATTTAGCTTTACCCTTTTTTATTCCAGTTCTCAAAGTCTCTGGCGCCGTTCCGATCTACCACTTTAAATTAAATGCACGCCCTTTGATAAATAAATTATTTTTAAATGAAACCAGTTTCGGAATTTTTTTTTTATTTTTTTTTCATGGGCAACTTTTCAGAGTCAATAGTAATTATTAGATTTATTTGAGTTGTGTTACATTTAATGGCTTTTCAAACTTTAAATTATACATTTGAAATATAGCATCATTATCATCTGTATTAATTTCAATCGGAAAGTTTGGATAATTTTGTTAAATTGCACTTTTCTTTTTAAATTATTAAATTTTTAAAAATATAAGCTCATCTCGATGTTACACTCATCAAGAGCTTTTATTTGAGTACCCACATGCATTTTTGATATTTTTTTTATATATACATATATATATAAATATATGAAATATATGAAAAATTGATGTGGGTACTCAAACGAAAGGTCTTAATGAGTATAACATCGGGATAAGATTATATTTTTAAAAATTTCAATAGTTCACGAGATACAAGGTCATTTTTTAACTATGTATATAAACACACTGGTCACAAAATTATGCTTATTCTCTTAATAACATAGATTAAAATAATTACCCATATCACTTAAGAAATGAAGTGTAAATGAGTGTAATAAAATAGCACGGTTAAATTAAAGGGATGAAAAAAGTTGGGGATGTTTAGATTAGGGATAACGTATACAATATATTTTATTAATCTTATGTTATAACTCATGTTATTCCTAGTTCTGGCACTTGACCTTTTTCATGCTTATATCTGAACTTCCTTATGACTTGATGTGTTGTATAACCCACTAAGTGTGACGAGAAATGGTTTACTTCGGTGTTATATCCGAGTATCCATGTCCGAGGGATCCCCGAAAAAAGTATCGTTGATCTTGTGTAACTACAAGTTATTATTATTATTATTATTATTATCATTTCCGTCTCCCGGTTGCTTTCGAAATATTAAATTCTGGGGTGCGACAAGACTCGGTAAACATTTAACATTATCCGCAAATATGACCAGGCGACCCCATCAATAATTCTTTACTTACTCCCGTTGACCCTTAACTTTAATCTGTAATAATATCGGGTCACTGTGCAAACGATAGTTTTTTCTTATCGGTGATAGAATCCAGGAATTCACTAAAAATCACACGGCTAATTTTACAGAAAAATCGAATCGTTCATACTTTTGTCATTTATACAGTTAGATATAAATTACCGTCATTTTATATCTGTCAGAGGTGATGGAAAAATTTGAAGGTGATGATGTGGAAATCGTGTTGTGCTATTTTGAGGGCTAGCATTCTCAGAGGATCTCTAAGATTGGAATACCGCTGTATGGTCAGGGAAATCTAAACTTTGAGAACTTTACCACTACTTCGATTCTTGTTCGAATGGTTTCGAGTAACCTTCAATCTGGTGTTTTACATGCAGTTCTTGATTAAGTAAATTGTATTGCTGACTTAGAAATTAATAATTTCAAATATTTCAAATATTACACTGAGCATAATCCAGATATCACCCAGTATAATCCAGATATCACCCAGTATAATCCAGATATCACCCAGTATAATCCAGATTATACTGAGTATAATCCAGATATCACCCAGTATAATCGAGATTATACTGAGCATACTCCAGATATCACCCAGTATAATCTGGATTATACTAGCTACTATCTGAAATTTTTTTTCACCACAGATATCACTGAGTATAATCTGGGATGATATCCAGTGTCATCTTGTTTTTTCGTGTACCTGAAAACTAATTGGCATTTCTATTTAATTTAAATTAGTTTTTTTATAATGAACGAATTTTTTTTTTCGACACCATTATTTTAAAAGTCGAATATGAATCTAACTACGCTACAATAATGATTATAAATTTAATAAATTCAAAGTCTCATTAACAAAATCGAAAAAGTCTTTGGTGTTGAGAGATTTTTCAGCTCATTCCCCTCGATTAACGGGATTCGTTTGCGTACCGACGTCTCTAATCCTCAAGAAGGGTGGTTTGACAATTAGAATCACTAAGGACTAGAGGAAAGAAGTGCGGCAGGAGGTTGGCAAAAAAAAAAGTTTAATTATAAACACCGTGGCATTGGTAAAACGACAACGAAAACTACAACTCCAACGACGATCCGACTATCGTCAACTCGACGGGCAAATGGTCACGGCTCGAGAAAACTCTTTCAGCCAAACGAAGGGAATCCGTCTGGAGATTATCCCCAGCTTGAAAAAGTTGTTAATTACTTGGATTTTTTCTTTCCTGTTCTTCGGCTGCCACCACCCACACAAAGTTACATTTTTTGCTCTTTCACTTCTATACTTCACATTTTTTTTTTTTT